>VZTU01014154.1:71508-89413 GCA_013400835.1 Zapornia atra
CATTCTTCACCATTCCATTCTCTATTAAACCCT
This sequence comes from Zapornia atra, assembly GCA_013400835.1. Classification (NCBI taxonomy): domain Eukaryota; kingdom Metazoa; phylum Chordata; class Aves; order Gruiformes; family Rallidae; genus Zapornia; species Zapornia atra. The sequence continues at coordinate 71,542 of VZTU01014154.1, forward strand.
TTCTTTCTGCCAGTGGGGTAACATATACAGCATTTGCCAAAAGTCACTTTCTACACTAGATAAGAAGTTACATTCTTCAATAAGCCCTATGAATTACTATTTCCTATCCCCTAAAAAAACCCTGCAGGATGAACATATACAAACTATTAATTAGTAACTCAGTTCAGTTTGTGGATGAACCTACAAGAAAAAGAAAAAATCTTAAGTGTATAATATTATTTATTCCAAGGAAATAATTATTCTAATTCTATTTAACATATCCCAAGAAGTAGCAGAACAAGTGGTTGGATAGAAATGTGAATTACAGCTCTTGAGGACAGTCATGGGATCTGTAACTCTTACCAAGCACAGCTACTCAGTTTTTACACTATGAAGGACCTAACAGACCTGTTGGTTGTATGAATTTCCAGTATAAATTTATACTACAAAATTTCTGTCCCACTCAGCCTATCACCAGCTTCTCCATTTAGCTAACAAGCCTCAAATGTGTCTCAAATGCCAAATGGCTCTTAGAAAATTTCATATTCATTTACTCCAGCTACATTTCCTGTCCTGCAAATGTAGCACCCTAACTGAGTCTACCTAGAATGATGCAATAGAGCCATTTAACCCATCTCTATGTCTTGTTACACAAAGGACTTGACAATCTGGCATGATATCTTTAAAACAGGTGCCCTCTCTTCTTTTTTTTTTTCCATATTACACTGTGTAATATTTTTCACTGAATATTAATAGACGAAATGTACACCGTAATTTTGCATATTTTAATATTTGTGCAAAGAGTATATGGTAATAACCAAATAGAACCAAGTCTGAGGCATATGAACCTGGATAAAACTTATTGCAGTTGTGTATTTGCAGTCATTTTCTACTATGTTTCCTATCCATGTTTCTTGTGAAGCAGAAGCCTTAGCTTTCTCAAGAGGAACACCATAATTCTTTGTCAGTAGATACTACTGGAAGATGTCAGAAAGAAAAATGAAAGCCCTTGAACATATGACTCCTCTCAACTGTGTCTTTAAGAATCACTGCTCATTCAGCCAGCTGTCTGATTAGTAAAGACATCTTTTGTCACTTACAACCTCTAGCAGAATATTATGTCAGGTAAGTTGTCAAGGAAATGCAGATTAAGTATCTTAAGAGGAAATAGACATGCAAACAAGAAGAAATTCTTCTTAGAACAAGATTAACTTCTTGGATTATAGATATTAAGCTTTATCATAGAGACTGATCAGTTTTCTTCAACAAGTATACTTTTGAGTATTGTACTCACATACAATTAATAAAGTATCTCAATCTGAAGATTCCTTACCTGAATTACAAACAAAAGATTCTATTTACACAGCTTTTCTTCTTAATAAGCAAACTAAAATCTTTCTGGTGCTACCAAAAAAAAAATAATTACAAGTTCTTTTTCCTCATTTATGAATGTCCATCAATTTTTAAATTTTTTTTTTTCTTAAAGCTCTAATTTTGTGATATTAACAATAAACTATTATGTCAGTCATGTGGTAGTTTTGAATTATATCACTGAAATTGCTTCAGGAAAAGTGTTCTGAGGAAACAAATCTCAATGGCTCATGCACTTTTAGTTATGAAGATTTTGTATGGTCATTTAGTAATTCAGAATTCATACTGAAATTCTGCTGTGGAATTTATGTACATTTAAATCAATTGACAATCAGTGAAGCCCTAGGGTTATATTTCATTGATCCAATGAATTTATAAAACTTAATTTTAAGCAATATGTGGAAAAACCTACACAAATTTGTAACCCAAGCAAAGCAGATGAAGGGAAAGCACACACTGATAAACTGGAATTTGTAACACTGTTTAGGAAGAAAAATATATGCAAGTCACTCCAAGGATTAGAACAATGTCTTAACCAACATGAGAGCTTTACATGCCCTAAGACTTACCTATAAGATGTAGAACACAGAACTTTGAAAAATAAAAAGTCACTAAATGCTAATACTGCCTCAAGTATCAGTGAAGCCTGGTTGCATATATGTTTTCAGATCATGGAAGATGTTATTACTATATGAAACCCTGATGCTAATCCCACTTAGTCCTGTTTTATTGGTTTACATTCATAAATTTCAGGGTCAGAGAGGTAAGAGTTTGAGTATGTATGTATGTGTATAAAATTAATATAATCTGAGATTCACTCCTTTGTTTCAGCTGCCTTACCTTAAAGAATTTCCCAGAAGGTTTCTAAACACAGTATTAAGGATAATTAACTCTGTTCAGGAATATTTCAGAGAAGAATATATTAGCTGAGAATTATTCCTTTGTCTCAAGAGTCTTTGCAAAGAGACACCTTTCATCCTGAACAAGTGCCAGTTATGTTAATTAAGAAAAACTTGTGAAGCACAAAGGAAATTGCACATTGCAATATTAGGGTAAAACTGCTTCAATGAGTGTTTCAGATACTTTGTCCAAACAATACTTATCCTGTGGAAAAACTAGCCTTCTAGATTAAAAAAAAAAAAAAATTTGCTCTTACACAATTACTGAGCTGAATTATGGCTAAGCCTCCATAGATGTATTTGCATGGAAGAAAGAAATTTAGAATTTAAAAAGCAAAGGTAGTATTTAAGCAATAGGCACTAATCAGTTTTCAAAAAGTTAGAAATCATGTTAAATTAAATGCCTTTTGATTTTTTTTTTGCTTTAAAGGAGAAAAGATTGCTTGTATTAAACTAAAAAGTCTGTATTGCAAGATTTTAAATTGGAAAGATTTATACCACTTCATTCTAGCCATACTTCACCAAATCGATGCTTATTTTACAATAATACTGGAGTATCTGAACACTCATTTTAATAAAAAGAGTAAATAAGCACAAAGAAGAAAGCTTGGTTTATTTAAATAAAGACCCATTAGAAGAACTCTCCCCAGTTAGAATTTCTGGTAAAACTCTTTCAGCTTCAAGTTAAACCAGATTATAGCCAGTTTGTTAGGAAAAGAGTTAATTTGATAGAACATTGATGATGTGCAGGCAACCAAAAACTTGATTACCCAAATCATTATGTTATTGATCAGTTCCTTTGGTCAAATGTCTTGTCTATGCCTGGGTTGTTGTTTTTTCTCTTCATATATTAGCTCTTATTTGCATCTTTTGGAGTCAGATGAATCTGAATATTTTAACTGTGCCTTTTGACTGTGTAACTCCAGTTGTTTCTCTGGACAAATGTATTATGTATCTGCATTAGCTATTAGTGCCTCCAATATTTGCTAATTTAGCTATTTGATTTCGTATTATATTTAGGAATCAAAATGGTAAATTAATTAACCATAAGAAGGAAAAAAAATCATTACTTTTTTCACATATGATCAAAGCTGCAACTGTTATTTCTGTATTTTTTAGTAAGTTTTTTCAGCATAAGAGTTTTAGTATATAAGGCACAACCGTTTATGCCAAAAAACCCCAAGTCACAGGCCTGTATTTTGTCCTGTCAGAATTTGAATGGAATCTTTATACATTTACCTTTGGTCTTACAAACTTCAAAAGTGAAGAAGAAAAAATATGCAATGTGTATACATTCAACACTAACTCATTCTTTTGGCACAAACTATTTCATTCAAAGTCAATGTAAAAGCTTATAGATCTATACTAGATCTAGGTTAAACATATAGTATATCTATAGGAGATATGTATTAAAAATCTGTACAATATAAACAGAGGAATCATTTTCTTTTTGCTAGATAATCTACGAAGTGCAGTTCTATCTTAAAGCTTTATTGATATTTTTGTATTTTGATCTAAAAATTGTTACCCACTTAGTGTCTTAGCCCTACCAAATTAAAATTACGTTATTAACCTATTTGAGGGTGGTCCAACATCGGAATAGATTGCCATAGAGGCTGTGACATCTCTATCCTTGGAGAAATTTTGTCAGGGCATAGTGCTGGACAGCAAGGTGACGTCGCTTGTGCAGGGTGGTGAACTCGATGATCTGGAGGGTCCCTTCCCCAACAGTTCTCTGATTCGGTTTAATACAGTAATCTGAAGATAAGAATTTATATACCAAACATATAGTCTCTTGACATAAAGAGTGGAATTTTTCTGGTTTTTATAACACAGCTACTTTAAAATTTAAATAGAAAATTTTAAAAAGGTCCAGCAATGGACCAAATAACCAAATTGAGTCAATTGATAAAGCTGTCATAGAACTAATAAGTCTGTCACAGAAAGGCCGAACCCATCTCTCCAGTCCGTTACAATAACTGATGATGAGATCCATTGGTAGAAATGCCATTTCACTCGCTATTTCTGCATTGTTTTTAACCCTGTGATTGCTGCCCAAAAAATATGAATAAATGTACTAATTATGCTGACAATAGGAGATTAGTAAGAAATTGCAATTCAGTGGATTAAAAGGGATTCAAACATGATAACCTGTTGAAAAAATTGACAAGTGTGTCAGAATATTTGTAAGACATGCAGTGAGCAAGACAGTCAGAGAGCCCATGTGCCCATGTGCTGCAAACCACAGTTGGGGTACCTGAGTTGTCATAATTCCGTGGAAATAAGAGCAGTGGTAGTCTTAATGGGCAAAAAATCAGATGAAGCTCCCTAGTGCTGAGAATGTCTAATCTGATGCAACCCTGAAATTAAGTTTCTTATTTTCTGTCAAAAGGCCTCCTTTACAGATGTAGGAAAGCACGTTGCAGAGGAGATGCTTATAAAAATGAACTGTATGCATACACAATTGTATTGATTAGTTCCTTTACCCCATTTAAAAAGCACATGTTTTTTAACAAAAATTTGAACTTATTTTCTATGGAACACATCAACCATTATTAATAGGCTGCAATATTGTCCAGGTATGCCAATATGTTGGAATGTGGGAGCGCGGGTCACATTGCCACCATAATCAAACAGCTGTAGTTGTGAGATTACAAAATTATGGCACAGAGGCCTTCCTTGTGTTCATGAGATCTCCATTGCAGAGCATGAAGAGCTCCTCTCAATGGACAGTGATACAGAGAGTAGTTACATTAGTTAGTCACTAACCGGCCAAACGCTAACAGTGAACACTTAATTCATAGTATTAATTTATGCACACTAAATTTATATGTTGCTATGCTGTTGAAAAAGCCCCCATTCCTTCTGAAATACTTGTCACCATTCCTCACTACTCCCAGTGGCTGTGGCTACTTGTAAACTGCTCTGCCTTGCCTAGAGCGCTTGCCTGCACTTGGATTCACAGACTATTTGCTGAAGACTTACCTCATGTGCTGCTCTGGAAAACACATTGAACTAATTCTGGTGAAAGCAGAATGAATGGAGAAGCTGCTGGATTTTTGAGGAACACTTTCTGTGCTGCAGATCTCTGGATTTTGTAAGGTCAAACAAGTAAAGACTTACCCTGCTCTCATTACAAAGTACAGGAAATCACTGGCACCAGATGAGTACTGCTACCACATGGGAATACAGATAAACAGGCTTAGAAAAACTGAGACATCTGCAAAGGTGGACTAAAAATTATACAGAAAATACAGTACATAATAGTACAAATGGCTAATATAAAAACAGCTCCAGGATGTGGCCAAAATCTCATTGCTTGGGACTGTGCTCCCCCCAGCTATTCAGACTGGATCTGCCCAGTTGGCAGCCAGGTGCACAGGATCTGGAAGTAACTGTCTGGTGAATGGGAACAGTTTAGTTCTGTTCCCTTTAGTCCCACTGATTTTCACGGAAGTCAGACCGATACATGGCTGTCCCTTTTCTACCCACAGAACTTGAACTGTTTATTTACCTAGCTGCACTGAGAGTAAACTGTGAGATAAGAGTTCTCAATGTTATGCAGAAGTAAATTATTTTGCAGAGGTAACAAACTCTCCAAATTAAAAGTAGTTTATATTGCTCCTTTGTATTTTTTCTCGTTATGTCAGTTCTTTAGATGATTGTGTCCTCTGCTAAAGTCATCTTTGAGGTAGGAGACTTCTGGGCTACCTGTCAAATTATTCCTCACCTTCACACATCCTTGGCATTGGGCAGTTTCCAGTTCTCACCTTGTAATCTTCTGGCTGGTTCTGACAACTCCCAATTTCTCACTTTCAATGCTGGATCATTTACTTGGATCAGTTCTTTGAAAAAGTGACCTTTTTGCTGACATCTGATGTATTTCTTCCTTCTCCTCCAGAGAATCCAAGACAAATGGCTTTGTTCTTTGTTCACTACTATATCCCAGTTCCCCCGTTTTTTTAGTCAGATGGAGAGATAGTGCTCTGCCTCCACTGCCAGACTTGTTTACCATTAAATATTCCAAAAATATCAAGAACCACCATTCAACTTTTCCCCAAATTACCTTTCATGCACAGGAGGAATTTCTTTAATTAATTTCATCTCTGAAACTCTTTGCTGTAATTCCAAGCAGCTGCTGTGCTGTCCCCACTGTTAATGAGCTTTGTCTTCATATGATGGGGAGAAGGACAGAAAGGGCCATGCTGGCTAAAATTGTTTAAAATTGGTTTTCAGCATGCAAAATAAACTGGACAGTTCCTGCATGAAACTGATTGTAGTGTCACTCCCCCCTCTGCAGAAATTTAATCTGTCTGGCTAGTGAAAATGAGACTCACAGCAGGGGCAGAAGGTATTGACTTTTCCACTTTTTTGAAAAATACTCTTTTTTTTCTTCCAAATTGACTGAGGCTGTTTCATCTGAATTGTCATTCTTAAATAATTGTCCTAGTAGGAGCAGTACATTTCAACCTCATGCCATCCTTTGAAAATTTAGCCTAGATGCTAGCTAGAGAGATTCAGCCTGACATCCTGAACCTACACACAGTGTGAAAAATTGCTTTGATAAGGTGGTGTTTATAATTTGAGGCAATAAAATAGAATTCTTACTAATTGTGTTTAAGGCACGATGTGTTGTGTAATCCACAGAGAAACTCATTTCAAAAACACTGTAACCATAAAAACAGCTGTTCCACTGAGTCATTTTCCCAATGTGCAACTTAAACCAAAGCAAAACATAGAAGAGCCTCTCCCTATTTATGTTGATATGATTATGGAGTAGGATAATGCTCAGAATGTGGGGAAAAACAACAGAAAACTCATCTCCATATTCCTTTTATACCAGAAGTTTGGAAACAGAAAAAAGAACCTGTGGAGTTAAAACCAAAGAACCCTCAGTTGTGCAGTGATATTGGTTCTTAAAGTAAATGATGAACACCAAGACATGTATTGATAGTCAAAAATAATTTGCAAAGATAAGAATGACTATAAGATTAGAAGGGATGGAATTAAATTGACGAAACAAGATACTTCCGCTAAATACCTAAAAAAATTCATGCCACGTGCATGCATGCATATATTCATGATATTCATGGTTGCCATATAATACAGCCTCTGGAAGTGAAGATAGTAAGATCTGGTAAAGCAAGTGAATGAAACTGCAATACATAAAAGGAAAATAAAGAAAAAAACCCAAAATGTACAGCAGCCACTACTCTTTCATCAGTAGAAAATTAAGTGAACAAGTGAACAGCCCTTTTCATATTTAGCATGACCCTTCATCCCACACAGCTTTTGGAGGGAAAATATCTTCTATAAGGATGAGCCTTATATTGAATTCCAAAAAGGTTATTTTTTTTTTCTTGGAGGGGGAAAAAAAAAGGAGAATGTTAAGTTTCTGTTATATGACTGTTGCAGTGACCAGAATTTAAATCTGTGGATCTGCAATCCAGAGATGTTTACTTCCCCTATTGTATGCCTCGGAAATGCAGAGCTCCAAAAAGCACAAAGATGTGACATACATGTGTTTTTCTTGTTTGCAGATATCTCAATAAGCTTGCTCTCCCTAGTTGTCACAGCCTGTGGTCTTGCTCTGTTTGGTGTCTCTCTGTTCGTGTCCTGGAAACTTTGCTGGATCCCTTGGCGAGAGCGTGGTCTGCCATTTGGGAACAAAGACAACAAACAGGAATCACTGAACTACACAGATACAGAGACCAATGACCATGACTACAGTGAGGATTATCTGGGTCAGCCTACAGCCTATCCAGAGTCCTCCATGAAGATCAGCCACACCTCCCCTGATATTCCATTAGATGCTCAGGGGGGAACAAAGGAGAACTGCTTACACAATGTGCGAATGCAACGTCAGACCACTGAACCAACATCTTCTGCTCGGTCAGTAACTCCCATTTCTTTCTGCTATTATTGAATACAGATACACTTAGAATAGCACAGCTTGATTACCCAGTACACTGATCTATTAAAAATGCATAATTTACTTTCCACCTTCTTAAAAAAAAAACCCCAAAAGTCACAAAAGTTATTCTTTGAGGTGCACAAACCTTAGGTTAGAAGAATGATCAAAATGCCATTCCACTCATCTGTCAAACTACTGTCTCGTTTGTGCCAGTCTCAGAAGCTGGAGAACACAGAACACCCTGTGTCCCTTAAAGCACCAGAACAGCCTAGATTTAGTTTGTAAGGTATATTATTTTCACTTAGCACTCAGTAACATCTCCTCAAAAGATTTTTTAAAACATCCAAAGAAGGAAAGTAGGGCAAGCTAATGAAATACTTGTAAAAATTAGAAATAGGATTCAAAATCATAGATTTTGGCCACAGTTATGACTGTGGGGGGAAAAGTAACTGGACAAGAGTCAGTGATGTCTCTAGGGGAGACTGGGAACCAATTCAGGAGGGAAGAGGAAAGAGGAAGGGTGAAACTACGTGCAGAGGCAGGTGATAAATCTATTATGTTTCACACAGTAGATAAAGAATCAGCATGTGAAGAAACAGTAAATTTATGAGTCAAAGCAGATACACTTCAGCTGGAGAAGGCACAGCACTATCCCAGTTGCCCTTTCCTAGCCTCCAATCTGGCCATTTGGGAGAGCAAGTTTAGCCAAGACTCCTACCTGCAGGCACATCTGAACATGAGTAAGATGACAGCAACTAGCCACCAGATCAGTAATTTCCAGTTGTCCAAAGCATGCCTCAAAGAATTGTAAAAGTATCCAGAATATTGTTAATACTATACAGAAAAAGCCCCAGCTGCATTTCCTCATGCCCTTCCTCCTTAGATTAGCTTAAGAATGGCTTGGGTTTACATAGGAATCTATGGGGAGGTCAAAGCTATCATTACAGATACTGAGGGTGGCACCTTACCACACGTGGTTCCAACTAATAGCCCAGAAGTACAGTACAGGGCTGGTGCTGCTGTGTTTTCAGACTGCAGGGAAATAAGCATGTCAGGAGATTCATTAACAATGGAAGATTCATCTCCAACATCTAACACCAAGAGCTCTCATGTGTGTCTTCAATATTGTGAAAGTATTGAGTCAGGTGCAGTCTTTCTCTGCTACAACAAGGCAGCGATTCTGATACTTAATCAAATGACAAATGCAGAGTTATCACCACAGCATAGTCCTCACAAGCAGCAGCAATCCCAATCCATAAAAGAACTCGCCTTAGCTTCGTGAGTGCATGGACAGTGTCTTTACTCCTGTGAATCTCTTCAGGTCTTTCATCTGGTGGCTGTTCCCAGTCTGGCTCTCTGTTAGGGTGGCTTTCTGCCCAGGAAGGCATGGCTTGTCCAGGTCCCACCCCTGACCTAGATCATTAACTGAGACAGGCTTTGCTCTTTAATCCTGTCTTCCATTGCCCCTTATTTTTGCACAGGTCTTCTCCAAAAGACCATTTCATTGAGGAGGAGGGGCCCATCTTCCTTGCACTGCATCATTTCTTCGTTTACTTTTGTCTCTGCTGCTTTCTGGCATGACTGGGTAGCCAGCTGTGTCTTCCCTGTGTGGCACCTGCTCCTGCTACAATCCTTGTTAAGCTGGCTCTCTGGTGCCCTCCTTTTTACTTCTCCCCAGGATATTCTGTACCTCCCACTGCCACGAGGAGCTTAAGGGTTGAACAATGTAAAGCTTTTTTTGTGACATGGTAATATTTTATCCTGGAAATGACTAATTTATAGCTATGAAATTATGTATTTATTATGCAACAAGAGAAAAAAAAATAGGATAGTATATAAAAGGCTGTTCCTGTTTTAAGCATGCGTAAACACATACTTACAAGGAATGAATGAATAATGATAGCAGAGGAACTACTGCTGATTACATTCCACATAAATAGCTTTGGACTAATCCTGTGCTAGTGTTTTCCACGTACTCTTTCTAGGTTCAGCCACAGCTCACAGTACTCCAGTACACTGAATGGTTGCTGCATGTGAGTAGAACAAAAAGGTGGAATCAAACTCATATAAGATTAGGATTTTACCTAATCCGACGTTCACATCCCACTACCCTGGCAGGGTCTTCAAATTCGATTTCTGTTATTATCTCATGAAGTGGAAATTTCAATCACAATAACTGAGGACTCCAGGTAATAAATGTCACTGGACCGAAGCTAAAAGCAACTTTCTCTTCTCAGCGTAATGAAACTAAAGGAGCTTTTCAGCCAAAGTACCACAGACTTTATTACATCAGGTGTGAGAGAAAAAGCTAAATCATTGCTGAAGTGGTCAACAAACCATTTCAGACCAGCTCGCTGGTAAATGAAGTAGTCATAGAGATCAACAAGTCATTAAAATGTAGAGATGTTAGGAAGCATTCTTCCTCACCCAGCTTTATCTTAGAACCAGAAATCAGCAAGCTCACCTGGCATAATAGGCCAGATCCTGCTGCCATTTGCGCAATGTAACTCATTTCATAGCTTTTAATCCAAAAGAATCATTTGAAAATCCTAACCGATGAGAACAGCTGTGGTTCTTATTGTGTCACATTTTACTTGGCAATGAGGCAGCAGATCCTTTGGATTTGTAATGGTCATGAATTTGCATTTGTGACTTTCTTCAGCCAGGTTTGGAGAGCGCGTACCACTAGCTTGAGACATAGGAACAGAAAATGATGGCAGTCTAATGCCAAAGGTGGGCTCTGGGTTGTTGGGTATCACGCTTTATCACTTTATGTGAGCAAAAAATATGACCCCATTGTGCATTACAAAAGCATGTCAAATGAGAAGAGGATCTTTAGTGTGAGTGCACAGATTGATATCATCTTCGGTCCAATGTTTTTCGATTCTTTCTTTTTCTCTTAAGGCATAATTCAATCCGAAGACAGCTCAACCTCTCCAACCCAGACTTCAACATCCAGCAGGTCCAGAAACAGGAGCAACTGACAGGGATTGGCCGCATTAAGCCAGAGCTATATAAACAAAGATCAGTGGACACAGATGATGGTCGGAGGAGTAATACCAAGGCATGTGGAAAACTGAACTTTATTCTGAAGTATGATTGTGATTTAGAGCAGCTGATAGTGAAGATACACAAGGCCATCAACCTGCCAGCAAAGGACTTCTCTGGAACTTCAGATCCATATGTGAAGATATATCTGCTTCCTGATAGGAAAACAAAACACCAGACTAAAGTGCACAGAAAGACCCTAAATCCAGTATTTGATGAAGTTTTTTTATTTACTGTCCCGTACAATGATCTGAACACAAGGAAACTCCATTTCTCTGTGTATGACTTTGACAGATTCTCCAGACATGACTTGATTGGCCAAGTGGTAGTGGATAATTTTTTAGATTTGGCAGATTTTCCCAGGGAATGTAATATTTGGAAGGATATTGAATATGTCACCAATGTAAGTATTATAATCTTTCTTTTCGAGAATTTTTGTTTCTGATTTTATTTCCTTAATCTGGTTACAGCTTGAAGTGTCTGATAAATTTATGTAGGAAAGTATTCTATTCTCTTTCTTTCTCAATCTTTGACCTTAATCCAAGGAAATGGACAGTACATTTTCAGTCCTCATTACTCATTCTTCAGATATATTAAAGTGTCGTATGTAGGAGATAATGGGTTTAGTCCCTGCTGATAGGGTAGAAAAGCTGGAGAATGTTTTTCTCTTAATCTTACTTAATCTAAAATTTACTTAAGGAAATACTCCTTTTCTTATTTTGCCTGTCTTTCTGTGTTTTGCATTATTTATCACATAAATTACTGCATACAAATCAGCCAGAATTGCAAATTCACGATCTCTTATGTAGTGATCTTCAGTCCTTCTAGAAACTATATTCTCATAAAGTGAGATAACACCACCCTCTATAATCTGGCCAAACAGAGTGCAGACAAGGCTGTCCGAAACACAAGTGTCATCAGTCAGCCTATAAAAATTAAAGCTATTAAAATGCCAGTTAACTATAAAGCCTATAAAAACTTAAAAACATAACAACTACCTCAGCATGTGTTCTGTGAAAGCAACGAATGACATCAAATTGGTTTTACTCCTTGTTTGGCATCACTTTCTTACATAGGCAAATGGGAAACTTAGAAAATATGTATTTCTGTTGTCCCAAAGTTTCTGCTATCAATTTCTACACAGGAATCCCATTAGTGATTAGATACAAAACCACAAAAATTACTTTTGGAAAAGAAAGAGCTTTCTTCTCTCCTCAAAACATTAGCCAACTTCCTTATAATGCTATTAGAAATTAACCATGCTCATCCTATGGAGAAGAGACCTTCAATGATAATGATACACTACAGAAATCCACAAAGGTGAGGCCAAGTGCCAAGAGTCAGTAAACATTTCTTCGCTGTGTCAAACCATACTCAAATGGAGTGTGCATTTTAGAGTCAAATAAAACAAACATCGTTAACGCTAAGAGCAAAGTGGAAGTTTGTTAGACCTCAGTTCTGGAAGGCATTTGAGCATATGCTTAACTGAGTGTAAGAAGCCGTTAAAAAGTAAAGTGTGTTCTGAGACTGCTACTTTCCTGAATTCCTGAATTCAGACCCTCACCTCATACCTCTGTGGCCTGCTAGCATGGCCATATTACAGACCAAATGGATAAAATCCATTATTTTGTTTGGATTTTTTTTTTTTAATTTGTATTTCCTTGTACTAACGTGATTTCTCAGTGTTGTTAGTGTTACACGTCTGTGTGTGGAACATGCTGCGCACCCACTGGGCAGTCCTCTTCCACACTAGGATGGAACTGCAGCAGCAGTGACAGCAGTTCCTTCACTCGAGGTACAGACAGGACCATGGACACTCAGTGTCAGAGAAGGATGAACCTGGCTTTTCTATGAAAAGTTACTGCTCTTCAACCACAAGAGAAAAGTAAGAATCTGACAGAGCAGATGACAGTTATTCCAAGTGAAAGCCTGCCTTCATATAGCATTATGTGTCCCAGGTTCAACTTTTCAGTTTTACAGTCAGCTGAAGGGTGAATGCACATGCAAACTGGAGTTACTTTGGTACGTACGAGTCCATTTTCCATGCTTTAACTTAGGCAAAAGCTTAGTTCTAGTATTTCCTTTTTAATCCCTTCCCTTTCCAAATTTCAACATCACTGTGGCATATAATTTGCATTCAGATTTTCTATAATCTCTGAAATTAAATTCAGGACTGAAACATGAGTCATTTATTAATTCTTACTAATATTAATTCCTGCATGAAGTGTAGCCCTGTATATCCAAATAGAACATGTGCCTGCCATCTAGACTTGTCACTGGGTTTTCAACTAACAGAGACCTTTTCAAAGCAAGTGACTCATAGTACATAGGAGACACAATCCAATTTTGGCTAATGTGAATTCTGAGATAAAAGTATCAGATAAATGAAAGTGTAGAGTATGCAGCTTACTAATTAACATTTCCAAAATTTCAAAGGTTAGAACTTACTCCATGAAGTTATTAGAAACCCTCCAAGCACCGTTTAAGATACCAAGTTTCCTCACGTTTTCTTGTCTCTGCAGCTTAGATACTCACAGACTGGCAGCGGCAGCTGAATCCTACCGGCTGCTCAGTGAGGCTGCTGTGATCCAATGATACATAATAGTACTGGATAGATTGATCTTTAATATACAGAAAAAGTATTTGTGTGTATTGGATTTTAGTGGAGTATGGCTACAGCTGTTTGAGCTATATATAAATATACCTTCTCAATAGTCACCAAGGCTATTGAGTTTTGATTCTGGCTTTTTGAGGCTTCAGTTGAAGGAAGGGCATGCTCCCTGTGCCTGCCCTCCAAACCAAGCAAGCAGTATTACTCATCTCAGAAATACAATTTAGCAAATTTCGGAGCAGGGTTGGGCAGTCAATGGTTACAAACAGAAACTGTATCAACTGTAGCAGTGTTTCAATCATGTTTTCTTTGAATGCCTTATTGTTTCAGGTAATAATTACAAACCAGACAAATGCTGGGCAAACTTACAGAAGAAAATTCACTTGATGTAGAACAAAGAGTGCAGCAAGGGAGGGATGAATCAAGGAGCCATACTAGAAAAGGGGAAGGTCCACACAGCTACACACGTCAAGTTTGTCATACTTCTGAAGACTACATTCATTATAATTCCTTGTGCATCTCACTACACTGCATAACCAGCCATCCCAAAGGCCTTTATTTTACATTCTCCGTTTTATTATGTTCTAATCCAATTTGACACAGTAATATAAAAGAATGTATCAAATCCTCCTCTGCCCAGCAAAATGTCCTACTTCAAGTGAGCATTGCAGATTATGCCTGAAATGTCAGCTTTACTGCAAACAATGCCATTAAATTGACCTATTATGCCATGTGCTTTCTTCTGTCTTCTAATAACATTGCAGGATTTTTTTATCCAAAACCAACAGTTTTGATTCTTTGGACTGTAACATCTGCTACCGTCGCAGAGTTTAAAATTATTTCATAACACAGACGCATGTCAGCGTAGAATTTTTCTACATGCTCAGAAGCAATCTGCCTCCAAACGTGAATCTCCAATATCAAAATGATTGTTCTTCTAATCCCAGGTGCTTTGAGCATAAAATCTCTCTCCTGCAACACTGACACTTTTTCCACCCAGAAATAAAGCAACAGTAGCCTGTTTAATGGAAGAAATAATTAAGTGGATCAACTTCAGAGGAACATGAAATGAACTAGCTAAGCTTTTTTGTATATCTATCAGGCAGATTATACTGGTTTCTGGCTCATCAAGAAAAAAAGATACTCTATTTTTAGACTGGATTTTAGTAGTTGGTATGTTTTGTTTAGAAGCCTCTCAAACATATTCAGGGTTTGGGTTGGGGTTTCTTTTGTTTTGTAATGTTTACAGACTGATGGCATATCTAACAGAGAAAAAAGTAGTTAATATTTCCTTGGTTGCCATCTTCAAACTCAAATGTGATCAGGAAAAAATACATAGCTTTGTCACAAAATCAACAATTATGAAGGACAAGACGCTTTCAGATAATCCATTTCAGATAAAGGAGGACCTTCTCTTTCAGAAGATTCTAATGCTGTGCACCCAGAAAGGAAAACCTTTTCTCAAGAATTGCTTGGTTCATTCTTTATCTGCAAACAATTGGAGTACTACAAAGCATTCAGAAGGTTACTCTGTTTTGAATATGGCTTTTTTGAAGTATTCCACTTTTGTTTCTTGCTAAGCCTTGAAGAGTGTAGCATCCAGCCCCTAAAGTTAAAAACCCCCAATGTATCAGGGTACAAAAGGAGGCTGAATATAAAGAATAATATGTCCAAAGAAGAGAATATATTACAGAAAGAAACCTCTGGCTCATATATATATATATATAGTTTGAGAAGTAACTTCTCACATACTTTAGAGAATATGTATAGTTAGCTGAAAACCCTGAAGATAATTATGGAGAGTTCAAAGCTATAAAGAAACACAAGCTCTTTATCAAGTCGTTTACTCTGACATCCAGAAAGAGACCAAATCTGCTAGAAGTTGTAAAGCCAAGAAATCGATTGTATCTGTTTTTAAGAATCTTCAAGCTCTTTTAGGGTATATGTAGTGGTCAAGAATACAAGTGTGTCACATAATACTGAATTATTTTTGCACAAAAGCAGTAAACAAAACTGTGTTACAAAAATAAAAAAAGAATTTAAGTTGCATGTTGATATATGTGCTGGTGTTTTGACCAAGAGTTAAAAAGTAAGACAGTTCTAAACCAATATAAATAAATATTTTCATAAAATAAATAAATAACTTAAATCCTGCATTCTAGACACTAATTGTTCACTGATGCTGTTCTCAATTTTGCCCAAAAAAGAAAGATTTGAGAATTTGTATTTTTAGGTCTTTATGTTGTATAACTGAGATGCAACTGGAATAGTATCACCAAAAGGAAGTTTCAAATTCCCTGTTTCTGAGAAATTAATGCCAACCATTGTATGTGGGGAAGAGAGACAAAAAGAGGCTGAATTATTTCAGTCAGTTGTTTATGGAGAGCATAATACAAGTCTAAAATTTTGAAACCTACCCAAAACTACCAGATCTACTGCAGTTCAAAACTATCGTGCTCAAACTGAAAGAAAACCCCCCAAATTTCCTCAAAAGCTGCATTGCTCAGGACCACTCCTGCTAAAAGGCACATCCATAGCTGCAGGTCCTAATCCTTATGGTTTACACCCTCTAAACTTGAGGAAAATAAACCTCCTTCTTTGAAAGAAGTTGGTACTGTCCCTAAATCATGAACAGTGGAACAGACTCAGAAACAAAGGCTATGACTTGTTTAAGACATGATGTTACTTAATAACAGAAATGGGACCAGACCCAGAATCTGCAGATTCTTGCCACCAGCCTTTATCCACTCTATGTAGTGATGCTGGTCTTCCTCAACATTGTACATTGAGCAAGATCTCAGAAAATGGCTAAGAAAAAATTTTGAGAAACAGAAACAAACCAAATCTCTAGCCCTGTGTGTCCAAACCATCAATGTTAAGTGCTGTGTCTAGTTTTCAGGACAGTAGCAGTAAATGGGAAACTCTAGCTGATTATCATCATTATTTATTGTTTTTTAATACAGAAAACATATCCAGTATTAACCTGATGTATTCCGTTTGTTTAAAATGGGTAGGCTTTGGCATCTGCGAGGAAATCAGTTGTTGATATGGATATATACCTGTTTAATTGATATGCCAGTGCAAGCCTCTCTAGAACAGATAGATTTACAAATCCATGTTACAGCGTGCTAGAAGTTTAAGGAGCAACAACTATTATGTCATGGATAGAAAAATTAAAGCATTCAACATGAGAGGTAAGATTCACCTCATTTAAATTTCAGATGTTTTTAAAAAACAAAACAAAACCAACATAGAAACCCCAGAAAACTCCACAAGCAAACCCAGAGTTATTAAAAAAATAGAGAAAGTGTCATTAAAGAGGTAGGTCAGTGGATATTCATCTTCTCCTAAGTCACAAAGGTCACTTTTATTTATTTTTTTTTCTGACTGTTCTTATGTAATCAAATGTACAGAAAAAATAAAAGTCCGTGTGTAATGAATAATTTCATAGACAAACTATGCTCAAGAGGCATAGATCTTTAATGCTTCAGATTTTTAAGGATCATCACAGTAAGGATGAAAAAGAAATGGCCTTCAGCATCAGTGCAGGAGGTATAGTAGTCATTGCTCATTGGAGAACTGTTGCATTCAGTATTTTTTTCACTCTTTTAATAGCCACATATTTAAATGGGTTTATTTTAAAACCCAGGCATTTTTCTTTTATCTTTCTATGTTTCTTTTTTAATCTAAGGAATTTTCTAAGGAGATTTGTCAGAAAATATATTTAAAAGATTAGGAAGCAGCACTCAGCATGGCTAAACAAAGGACATACAAGGTTATATACAGTTATATGGAGTAGAGGTAAAATGAAAATGTGTTTTCAGAAAACTTAAGGACAGCAGAAGCCTCATTCTGGGTAACTGTGAGGATAATACTCAATGAAACTTGGGAAGGGTCCGAAATAAAAAAAGTGAAGTTCTTTGAAGGGCTTTCAAGTTTGAGATGCAACTAGGCTGATCCCAAATCAGTGGTGCAAGCACTCCAAGCTTCTCTCCAAAAGTAATGGTGACTAATACAAAAGTAATGGTACCAGGGCTGGTAAGATCGACT
>VZTU01014156.1:0-15694 GCA_013400835.1 Zapornia atra
CGGAGCGGCAAGGGGAATGCCCTATCTCCAATGCTCATACATGGCTTGAACATACACAGCCTTTTTGCACTGATTCATCCAGCCCAGATAATTCAGTGGAACCAGCAGTTTTTCACCCAATACTGTCCCTGTGGTGAAGGACGAGATCAGTGCATCTCAAGATCGTATAACTTATCTATCCTCTCGTCCGGGGAAGAGACATTACTATAGATATTGGCTGCCTTAGGGGAGGCCATCCTATAATTACGCAGTTTATGTACAGACTTCACAGGGGCAATACATCCTTAGAGGGCCAGGCCTTAGTATCCAAATTTCCCCTATTCACTCTCAGGAGGTCACATCGTAGTTACACAGTTTACGTTACAAAACTCAAAGGNTCACTCTCAGGAGGTCACATCGTAGTTACACAGTTTACGTTACAAAACTCAAAGGACAACATCATACACAAACCACACTGTTCACAAAACGGTCAAAGACCCTTTCCTGCCCTTGGATCAAGAGACCCAAAAGCTCTCAAACAGTCCTCCTCCCATACACCACCGATTTTTTTTCCCCCCTTTTTTTTCCACTTTTCAAATCTCAAACCACTCACTTAAACTGGCCCAAACCAAAAACTCCATCCCAATCAGACTGACCTTCTTCCCATTCAACACACCAAAAATTGCTTCCGAATTGCACCACAACCTCCCCTTACATACAGAACACGCAAACAACAGTTTACACACACACACACACACACACACACACAGACACACACACATACACAAATCCTTTGATCCGTATGCAGAGCACCAGGAATCAACACCTGGTTCAAAATTCATTTCACTTACACAAACAATTTAAATCTGCCATTCACTTTGTCAGTCTCCAGCCACTCTCCTCATGGAGACACGGCACTCGCCCTGCAGTCAGACTGCATCTTGTTCACTCAAAAACTCTCACACAAACCTCTCATACAATACACAGTACCAGGCACAAGAACTTATTGCATGCACAAAGCATAACAATGGTAATGAAAATCCCAATTATAACCACAGAGATGTAAATTTCAATTCCCATGGGCTGCAGAATGTTATAAATGATAGCTATCCCGCATTGCTTCTGTGACAAGCCCAGACCACCAAAGGGTCTCACATACCAGATTCGAATCCACCCATGGGGCGAGCAGCACTGCTCTTTACCTTGTGTAGGACGTCTCCTCGCGACTTACAGGTATCCCCAACAAGACATGTCTTTCCATCCTCTCTAAGGGACTGTATGGAGGAAGGTTTCCAAGGGTTCTCTCTCCAACCCCTCATTTTCTTTTAAAGCCGGCTATCCTTATTTCCCATTCGGTCCCTTGGAGACTTTTTAACAACAAATCCGCTTTTCACTTTGCCCTTCTCTGGCCGCTTCCCTCACAGAAAGACGGAACCGCAGATCCAGGCTCCACACTTATTTCATACTTAACTGTACATCTCTCTCACACACACTGGTCCCCCCAAATGTCCCGACTACCAAGGCAATACTTAATGTCCAAATTTCTTACCTTGGTCCATGCACAGGGTTGCCTGGTCATTACAGTGGTGCTTACTATCCTGCCCTCTGGTTCACTAGTTCTCCCTTTAAAATTGGTCTTGGGATCTAGTCAGTCCACCGCTGGAACTCCCATTGACAATACATGAGACCGTTGAGATCAATGGGACACGTCTCCCCATCCTTCGGCGGTGGGAGCCCCACACGGTGATGATGTCAATCCTGGACAAGCCTCCAAACTGTTAGAAATGCCAATGGTCCTAAGAAAGGACTTGCGGTAGACACATTAGTGAAGCAGTAATTTATTATACGTTCTTGCAAGAGCAGATGACCCAACAAAGTAGGCACACTTTTGGTCAGAGTTTGTAGCATTTTTATACCTTATTCCCATCTGAAATCCCTCCCCTCTTTATCTATAGATTCAGGTTTTTTCCAAAATTTAGGGGCTTAACCTAGGCAACTCCATGTCTGTCAGGTTCCCGAGTTATCTTACAAAGCACCCAATAGTTGCATATTCCTTTTGTCTGTGCCCTTTGAATTTAAATGGGAACTTGCAGATGTTTGCCCTTATCTTCCAGGCAGTGGAGTGGAGGGGCTTAAATGGGACATGGGCCTAGGGTTGAAGGAAGTCAAAGCTCGATACAGGTTTCCGTTTACTTATGTTAATTCTGTATTCTTTTTCACCACCACCACCAAGCTTCTTCCATGGTTACAAATGGAACTGATGGAAACTGAGACCAATGGGCATGATAAACCATTCAGCTAGTGCCCTGCAAATAGTGCACAAAATAACACAGGTATCACTGCACACACTTCTGTAGGGAGATGTGTACTGTTCTGTCAGGTGAAGGCAGGATTATTGCTTGAATTTCCCTCTTGACATTTGTAGACTGCTAAGCATTACCAGAAAGTAATTATTGTAATTCAACTTGGTTATGACCCATGGGCAGGGGAGTGGAGGTTTTGTTTCCATCAGGAAATGCTGATAGCCCTCAGTTTATTTGTGAGCTTTCTTTCTGGCTGTTCCTGTTACAGGTGCGAGCTGTACCAGTGCTTATCTCTGAGGGGAGCTTCTACATCGCTTTTTAGTGTTATCATGCAGTAACACATTTCTGCCAACAAGCTTTGCAGGGCCGTGTATCAAAAGATTTTTTCCAGATTCCCAAGTAAGTAGAATTCAGCAGGGGGGAAAGTCTGAGAGATGAAAACATTGTAGAGATCAAAGTCTACTTTCAATACACATGCTCACTTATTTTCCCCAATGCCAGCCCTCATACCTGCCTTGTTCCTTCCCTCACAGGCTCCTGTCAAACCAATGTAAACCCACAGCAACAGAATCCTCAGAACTACAGGATGGCATCCATAGCACACAGTCCCAGACCCTTCCAGCCAGATGAGAAAACTTCTCTCCTCATTCCTGTCTGGTTTCTACTACTGACAGGAATGGTATTAACCTAGAATATTCCACAGTATGGCAAGAGAGGAGCCAGCCCTGGTGCAAGTCCCTTGATGCCACCAGCAGGGCCTGTGCCTCTGCAGCCTCTGTGAGGAGAAGCTGGGGCTGCCCTGGACCAGATGCTGTTGGTTCTAACTGGTCCCAGCAGACCCACCATAGGGCACAGCTGAGCCCCTCAGCCATGGGCGGGCACCTCAGGGAATGTGCTGCTAGAGGAGGGCAGGATGCTGCCTGGTGATGAGAGGAAAAAGAATTGGGGTTGAGGAGAAGGTGGTTTAGGGCTTTGGCATTTGTTTTTCACCACCTAATTCTATTTGAACTGGCAAAAATTGAAATTTACCCCAAGTTGCATCTGTTCTGCCTGTAAGTGATGATGGTAAGTGATCTCACCATCTTTATCTGGTTCCTTGAGCTTTTCCATCTTATTTTCCCTCCTTGTCCTGTTGAGGAGGGGGATTGAGTTATCTGCTGGGTGGGCATCTGGCAGTTGCCCCAGGTCAACACGTGGCAGGTGTTTACACCAACAGATTTTGCTTCTGACACCAACAAGAAGTTTCAGCCCAACAAATAGTAAGCGTGGGATAGAAAAGCTTTGTTTGTCCTTTAATGTGCCTGTGCCAGTAACTGGTAAATGATCTCACCATCTTTATCTGACTCCTTGAGCTTTTCCATCTTCTTTTCTCTCCCTGTCCTGTTGAGGAGGGGGATTGAATTATCTGCTGGGTGGGCATCTGGCAGTTGCCCCAGGTCAACACGTGGCAGGTGTTTACACCAACAGATTTTGCTTCTGACACCAACAAGAAGTTTCAGCCCAACAAATAGTAAGCGTGGGATAGAAAAGCTTTGTTTGTCCTTTAATGACATTGAGATGGAGCTTCTGAGAAGGTTTCAAACACATCAATTTCATTCACGAGGGATCTGAACAGACTGGACCGATGGGCTGAGACCAATGGGATGAGGACCAAGTGTAGAGTGCTGCAGATGGGACATAACAACCCCAGGCTTGGGGGAGACTGGCTGAGAGCTGTCAGGCAGAGAAGGACCTGGGGGTATTGGTTGACTGCAGGCTGAATGTGAGCCAGCAGTGTGCCAAGAAGGCCAATGGCATTTCAACTTGTATCAAAAATAGTGTGGTCAGTAGGTCTAGGGAAGTAATTGTGCCCTGTACTGGGCATTGGTGAGACCACGCCTTGAGTACTGTGTCCAGTTCTGGGCTCCTCACAATAAGAAGGACATTGAGGTCCTGGAGCGAGTCCAGACTGGGGAAGGGGCTGGAGGGCAAATCCTATGAGGGGTGGCTGAGGGAGCTGGGGCTGTTTAGGCTGGAGAAGAGGAGGCTGAGGGGAGACCTTATCACCACCTACAGCTACCTGATGGGAGGTTGTGGAGTGGTGGGTGATGGTCTCTTCAGCCAGGTGACAGAAGATGGGACAAGGGGCAATGGCCTCAAGCTGCACCTGGGCAGGTTCAGACTGGACATTAGAAAAAAATTTTTTACTGAAAGATTTGGCAGGGCCTGGAACAGGCAGCTCTGGGATGTGGTTGAGTCACCTTCCCTGGATGTGTTTAAAAAAAGGGTAGATGAGGTGCTCAGGGATGTGGTTTAGCTTAGGATGGGATTGGTCGGACTTGATCTTCAAAGGTCTTTTCCAACCTTGTGATTCTGTGAGAATCCTTAATAAACAAAATAAAAATGTCACTGGTGTCCAGAGATGAGTTATTTCACCCTTGCAAAACCTTCACTTGTCCATGTAGGCTGTACATTTAAAGAGAAATGTCATTTTTGTTCCATTATATCTGTAGAATCTTATTTTAAAAGATAATGAAAATATTTGAGGACTTGAGACATACAGAAGATGGATGGCTATTATCAAACTCAGCTGGAGTTATCAAGGTTTAGTGGTTTAGTAAAGGCAGCCCTCACCTTTATACTAGTTAAAATATCTGAGAGACATCTTGACCACTACTAAAACGTATTACTGTTATGGTGTAAGATTAATCCATTTTGCTTATGTCTAGCAGAGTAGAAAAATTGCCTTGAATGGAAAGAACTCATTCTCATACCACAGTTGAGTAGCAAGGGGTTGAAACAGGTCAAAAACATTACTTACAAGCTACAAGTCAGCATCAGTAGAAGTGATGTTCCATTGCCTTGAGAACACAACTAAGGTTCTACCTCAGAATATTTTGGATTGTAACTGAACACCGCTGTAATTCTATTTACAAGGCAATGAGTGAATAGCTTCATCTAACCAGATCAAAAGACAGCTCTGAACTCTGAGAGCTGAATGCCTTTTACATCACACACACACTCCCCAAACACCTTGGGCAGCAAAAGTGATGGCAGAAAGAGAGTATCTCCCTGCTAATGCCATCTGTAACAATCAAGGTAAGAAAGTATACGTTATCTTTATAATTTAAATTGAGAAATTTTCCCGTTACCGGACCAAGCAGCTTGCTGGGCTTCCAGCCCATTCTCTTAGATCTGAGTAAAGTAATCCTTCATGTCCCTGATAACACCAGAATTGTTGCCTAGGGTTGGATACCAAGACAGATTAAATGGCAAGGTGCTATTATTTTCCTAAGATTTGCTTTTCTTCCCTCGAGGACTATAAGGAAGGAAAGGCAGTGTCACTTCATTAAACAAATACAAATGCAGTAACCTCCATGTTTGATAGCTTTCAGTGTTCTGAGGTCATGTCAAGCACAGATGATCATCCAGTGAGTGAACTCACCCAAATGGGACAAATACCACTGCTCATTTCTTTTCCCTTCTGTTTCAGCAGAGTTCTGTGGATATGACAAATGCCATCATCTCCCCAGGGGGAGTTTCAGAATGCCCACAGGCATCTCTCTTGGCTGCAGCATGAGGGTTTGGATGGAAGTAGTGTCAGGCAGAGCTGCAACACTTCACACACGTCTACAGAAACAATCTGTCATGTGGCATGTTTCAGCCTGTCAGACGTGTGCCGAAGGTCTAAAGCTGCAGCTGGGACATAGCCTGACCCTTCCTAGGATTTCTACACAAGAACTCTGGCAGAAACACATCGCTTGAGGCAGTCCTGTACAGGGGACTGTTTGAAAGATGAATGGATGTTTGAAAGTGGAATGTTTGGAAAGTGGAAGTTTGAAAGATGAATGGATCCCTGAGCTGAAACCGATGTGGTTTTTCCTAGGTACAAGTGGTTGCAGCATCATTTCCAGAGCTGCTGGCCAAGACTGGTAATATAAGTCCCAGCTGGTAATATAAGTAGGCACTGTGACTCAGGAAGATGTTTCCCAAAATGGGAAGTGTGAACACATTGGAATAAAAAGTGGGGTTTGGCAATATTTTCTAGAGTAGGTGTCAAGGGAGAGTCAGTCCCTGGTGTAACAGGGCACCCCCAAGACATGAAGAAAAATGGTGCTGAGGAGTCTCAGGACGCTTGCAAATCTGGTGGGAGAGAAAACGGGCTACATTATGTATTCCCTGCATGAATATGAAAATAATGGCATCAGTTCAAACCAAAACAAACCATCCTGAACACAGTTAGGAAGATACATTGAGGTAAATAAAATCTTAATGATATTGAACCCCTGTCACTAGATCAGAACATCCAAACTGTAAAATATGAATTATTGAATTGCCATTATTCTTCAGTATTTATATAGAAGCAGAATCATTCATGCTGCAAGAACAACACAATATTTTCTGTTGATTAATAGTTGTCAAGTAGCAATTGTAATAATCTTTCAGATTCTTTTGGACTGGGTGAATTTTAACTGAGAATATGGAAAGAATTAGCTGAGAAGATTATCCAACTTTTAGAGAAATACTAAGACAGCGATGGAGATCTGGAGGTCTGAAAACAATCCCATATTATGTCCATATTTGAAAATGATGCAAAATTATGAGCTGTCAGAAACCAGAGTCAGCATTGCTTGATATAAATCCTGTTAAAAGAACAGGAACCAGGACAGGAGTTACAACCAATGTATAACTAACATGTTAATATTCCAAGCAATAGCTCCAGGAAGGCCAACATCCAGGACGTGTGATACAACTTCTGTGGAATCCCAAATCTAGTTAAATGAACCAAGTATGTAAACTAACAAGTGAGTAAAGAGCTCATGGAAGGGAATTTTGTTTTCTCAATCATTCTGATGTCAGCTGATGCAACAAGAACTGCTGAGCTACCCAGACAACAGTGTTGATAAGCTCACATGGCTGCCGGACTGTTTATACCAGCTAGGAAAGGGTGCCATGGAAATGTACCTAGATTTCTAGGTAAAATGAGCTCATCTGAATGATTTATGTTCCAATACGTGCTCTAATACAAGATTTTGGAATAAAAGCTTTACTTCACAGGACAGAAGTGTGGAATCCTTCAATGAAGAAGTCTGGATTTCTTCAGAAAAAAAAATTAACTTAGAAAGTGACGTTTCATTTAAGGGCGGGAATAGGAGTTCCACAGCTATTGCATGAAAGGACTGTACAAAGAAGGCAATGTGTTTAGTCAGGCAGGATTAACCAGACCTTTACTTCAAGTCCTGTTCCTAGTTCTGTCGGCTACACTCAGAATCGTTATGATCGAGAACGACCACCTTCCAAGTGGAACAAAGAATTTTTTGTCAGTTCAGTTCAGTAATTCAAATGAATACAGAACATTTCCATGAATAACAAAGTCAAATTTGTTATCCAAGCCTCCCCACTACCCATTCTTCTTCCTGACAATTATTAGCTTCCTTTAGGAGCTAAAGGCCGCTCCTACCTGTAGGTCACCCACAGGGCTACTGATTGTTACATGGGGAATTCAGGGTCTGTGAGCCCTTCACTGTCTGTGGGATTCAGCATCCAGGTCAATACACAGTCAGGTAGCCACTGGAAACTATTAACCAAGATTCACCCAGCAGCTCATCCAGCAAATGCAGATACGTCCTGAGACCCTGTACAGTCAGGACAACAGAAAGCCTGTGTCCATTCACTACTCATGCAAAAATTTTATGTCTGGGCTACAGTTTCCTTTTCTTCTTAAACACATGGGGAAATGACAAAAGGCTGGAAACAGGGCAATCCTATCTATTTGCCAGAGGCTACACAACTCCCACTTACTTTATTCACAGCATGTGTGACGACATTTTTGAGGTGGTGGTATTTTGGCTTTAGGTGCCAGTTGAAGCTGGATAAATTTAGGCTTGAAATAAGACACATACTATTAACTGTGCAAAAAAATTAACCACTAGGGAACAATTAAATTAATAGACAATCACCTTTCTAGCTCTTAATTATATGAAAATTGTCTTTAAAAAATAGAAAAGGAAAATAGAGGAAGGTATTGTTGATGAAGTATTCAAGTGGTAAAACTTTATCTTCAATACTGCAAGGTTCTAATAATAATCTATGGCAATCCTTTCTGTATGGGTCCCACTGAGTGACTGACTTTGCCTGTAATTCTAAGGAGATGTGTCTTGGGAAATTAGCAAAAACAAAGTCCTCAGTGAACAGTAGCCCTGCTTGGGTTCTCGAAGGTCTGGGTTGAAAACCTCTGAAGCAAAGACAGGAGGGTCTATAGTAGGAACATGCATATTCTAATGCATTCTGGCTATCAAGGCCCTTGCTCTGGTAAGCACCCATTCACATATCTCACCATCTATAAGAGAAATGAAACAATAATCATCCTGCATGCACAAGTGTCATGTACTAAAAGCTGCTGATGGCAGCAGGTAGGTTATTGTTCACCTTATTACCAGTTTTGTTTTATTCAAAGATGACATGAAGACGTCTGTGTATATTCATATGACAGATTCTTATCATGCTTTTTTCCATTCAACAGTGTTAATTGGTACAGTCTAGCAGACAGCAGTGGGTGTGACTTTATGAATTACACCACTATAGTTCAAAGGAATGAGACAAAAAAGCTTGAATAATCAGAATGTGAGAATAATGACCGAGGATCAGTATTTGTCAAAATATTTTTGTCTCTGACTTCTGAACACCAAGCTAGAAGGAAACTACAAAAATGAATATGAAGCCTCTCAAGTTGACATTTCTATTTGAGGTCCTGTTTTATAATCTGATACAGCAGCTAGGACCTTAAAAATAGATGTACGGTCTCAACATAACACTTTCTGTATTTCTACTGATGGCTTTTTATCCAGTATTTGTTGAATGTCATTGCAAGCAGCATGACAGATACATATCATGTTAAAGTTCTGTCATCTCACTACTCTGTTATTTATATATTGCAACCATTCTGGAGGAAAATCATGACCTTTTGAAAAGTATTTCCTAGTGTTTCTGGCCTTTCCTGCTCTCTGCCCAAAGTCCTTTCCTTCTAAAAGCTTGCTGGCCCAAGACTACAATTTACTAACCACAGAATAAAAGTATTTAGAGTTCATCTCTACAGGAGCCGACAGTCGACACTGTGTGATGATCCCTTTTCACACCATCACACTCACTGTGAGAAGCACATTTGTCACCACAGAGGAAACAATATGTAGCCCCTGCCAACAATCATCTGCTCTCAAGGGCAACAGCAGAGAAGTTCCAGATTTTGTGTCATCAAGTATCAGCACCAGAGCTCCTAAGGGCTTTCTTCTTTGATACAGACCTCACAATTTTTCTGTGTGTTCTGCCCAATAAAACTGTCATAGGAACAACATGGACTTGCTGAGTAGGCTAGTTTAGACATGCACCAAATTACTGCTTTAGGCTTAACAGTGGAGCAGAAGGCCAGGACCAACATTTGGCTTGGGTTTGGGGTTTTTTTGGTTTTGTTTTGCTTGCATTTTCTCCCCCTGGACAAAGTTATTGATCATATAGGATCCACTGATGCAGAAAGCCCTTTCACTTTGCAAGTTACAGCCCTGTACCTTTTGCCCCAAGGATTGAGCTTGTGCTTAAACCGTTTCAATAGCTTTGTGGCTTATGTGCCTGTCCTGTTCCAAAATCTAGTTTTTTATTTTCAAAGTCAATTTACTGCTCAACCTGACCTGAGATTTCTGTAGCTGCAATCCACTGTTGCTTTCTAGAGCAAAACTCCCACTGCAAATAACACTACGCCTAGACAAGGTATAGCACTACTCAAGCCTCTCCAACTGCTTGGCAAGTATTGCTCACTGGTTTTCATTCTGCCTTTGTTTGCCTGCTCCACTTCACTTTTTAAAGCACTACACATTCTTCAACTCCTTCCCTACTAACTCTATTTCTTTTTCTTTATTTCCCTTTCTCTCCTATTTTAGGATAAGAGATTACATCAACAGGGACACAGGCTTTTAACAAAGTATTTCACATGACAGTGATCAGTAACTGTATTTCCCTTTACTGCTCATACTTGAGTAGAATAAAACAAATGAGCCCCAGGTACACACCTGTTAGGGTAAATAATACACGAAGGTGACGAGTTGTATTAAAAAAGGAGAAACTGTATTTGTCAAGAACAAAATTCTGTGTGTTCAGTTGTATTTCTAACATCAAACAGTAGCACTATACCTTACATCAAACCAGAAACTTCTTTCAAAACATCCTGACACGGTTCAAAGACAACCCCTCTGTACTTTTATGAGATGATACAAGGACGTACAGAGCACGTTTCATACAAACTGCATTATGAAATGTATCACTGAAATAATAGTTACACAGTCAAATAACAAACAATAGCAGAGAGACAAAACCATTAAGCCATGAGAGGACAGAGTCAATAAGACAGTTATGAAGACATTTCTAGGAGGTAAGAATAAAGGATTTCAGAACAGCTCAAGTAAGACTCCGTAAGAGACACGAGTTTGCCACTATGTCAGCAAATGGGGTGGATTACTGTCAGAGAGAAAAGGTCACCATTTATTTTCTGCAATTTTCTGAGTACCTGTAGTATTGCCAGTGAAGCATCGATCGCTTGAAACATGCTGACAACCACCAATATAATACCAACTATGAAGAATTAGGATGGCAAATCCAAATAAATGCTGTAAATACTATCCACAGAAAGCAAATGTGTCTGAGGGGGTTCTGTGACCAAACTCTGGAGTAGCTAGCCTTTGATGTGATGACTGATCTTGAGTTAAAATAAGCCACCAACTGAAGAAAGTGAGTATGCTTGAAGACGTGTTACTGTTCTCAGAGGCTTCAAATCAAACCATCAGATATTGAGAAAAAAACAGAAACAATGCCTGACAGTCCCTTGAACAATCCTTCAGATGAGTACATTTAATACAAAGGGCAGAATATCGTTCAGGAGAGATCTCAATACAGTATTAGGACAAAATAGAATTTAAAAAGGAGCTAGACCTTCAGAGAGTGTGCGAGAAGGAACCATCCCTAAGATCTACAATGAACTTTGATGGATCTGAGTCAGAGCAAGAAGTAATTGTGATTACTGAGTTAATGGTTTTGAGGAGGTCGGCTTGTACTCTGGTTAGTCTGTCACTGAGTTTAGTGGGCAACAGTCAGGTTGAACTGCAGTCTGTAATGCAGCAAGAACTGCAGAGATTCTGGTGTTGGAGAGGCAGAGCAACTGCTCCAGGTACAAAAAAGAGCAGGCATTTCCTTTCACATTGAAGTGGGAATATTAAGGAGTTGGATTTCTTCTTTCCCCCAGAATTCTCTGTACCTTGCAATCCTTCCTTTAGGCGACAAGTGAAGAGATAGGGGAAAATAATCATAGAATCATAGAATGGTCTGGGTTGGAAGGGACCCCAAGGATCATAGAGCTCCAACCCCCCTGCCACAGGCAGGGTCACCAGCCTCCAGGCCTGGATCTACACAAGGTTGCCCAGGGCCCCATCCAACCTNGCAATGAGGTCCCCCCGCAGCCTTCTCTTCTCCAGGCTGAACCAGCCCAGCTCCCTCAGCCTCTCTTTGTAGGGCAGGTGCTCCAGCCTTCTAATCATCTTCGTGGCCGTCCTCTGAACCCTCTCCAACAGTTCCACATCTTTCTTGCATTGTGGGCCCCAGATCTGGACACAGGACTCCAGATGGGGCCTCACGAGGGCAGAGTAGAGAGGGACAATCACCTCCCTGTCCCTGCTGGCCACCCCTCTTCTAATGGAGCCCAGGATACCATTGGCCTTGCAAGCTGCAAGAGCTCACTGCTGGCTCATGTTAAGTCTCTCATCCACTACAATCCTCAAGTCCTTCTCAGCAGGGCCACTCTCATCAGCTCTTCTCCCAGTCTGTATCTATGTCTGGGATTCCTTCGGCCCAACTGCAACCCCTGACACTTGGCAGTGTTGAACCTCATTAAGTTCACCTGGACCCATTTTTCCAGCCTGTCAGGATCCCTCTGGATGGCTTCCTTTCCTTCTAGGGTGTCGACCACACCACTCAGCTTGGTGTTATTCGCTCATAAGAGCTACCTGAACTGAAACAGACACTCCAGCTTTGATTTGCAGAAGAGGAAGTGAATAGCTCGGGTCTATCAAGGACTGCTCTGTGCACGTGTACAGATTGACTGGGACCAGCAGCTATAAAATGTCCAGACGACTTTTCATAAACCTCATAAACTTTAGGAATTTGTTCTGAAAAGTATTCAGAATATGATAGAACTCCAGGGGGATGGGTCAACAACATACCTACATAGAAAGTAAACATTTCAAGTGAAAAATGAAGCCCTTAAAAACTGTGAAGCTGACTGAAATGAGACTTTACAGTGCTATCTAGCACTGAGAGTCAGGCAGCACTGAACAGCTTCCCTTAAAATGATGTTTGATGTTACTTGATTTACACCATATCTGAGTTAATCCCATTATTTATGACTAATTTCTCCTTTGCCTGTTCATTATCTGAAAATGAACAAAGAACATTTTTCATAATATTTCAACATGTGAGGTAAATTTTCCCTTTAGATGGGAGCTATTTAATGATTTAAACTTTGAAAACTTAAAATCCTCCCTGGAATGCACTAGTTCTGCCCAAAAAACTCAAAAGGACAGTTGAGTCAATATTTCTGAAGAGCATTTCATAATGTTGCCTTAGCAATGACTGCTGTGTAAATCTGTAGGAGAATGTGGACTGATAGAAACCAATTGAATCCTTCTAGCAACTTGTTTCCATCGACCTTTGAATTGTGATCTATAACATATTGAAACGTTCCATGAAATCCACAGTGTCATACAGATTAATCACAGCAATCACAATGTTGTGACATGAGAAATTATATGGACCGATGAAAACTGTTGTATTCTTTCCCCCCGATTTATTCCATTCTGATTGACAGAGCAACTATGAGGTGCCAGAATAGAAAGTCGAAGTCAAATGAACTGCTGCCCTCTAGGTCTGAAAAATGAAACATCTCCTAATGACAGGAAAAGTGATCAGCTGAATGCGTGGCAACAGATAAATGCAACAAACATACAGGCAACAATTGGCTTTCCAAGAAGTGAGATTCAGATACTTTTTTCTAGGCACATAAAAGTCTAGGTCTAAAGTTTCTAACCCCTTAGAAGAAATGTCTGCTTTTCCTGTACTGTGTCAGTTCAAATTCTGGATTCTAAGGACATTGGCAAGCATTTGCAAAGGCTTTCAAATCCTAGGCAGAATGACAAACGCAAGTTTTTCCTGTGTAGGCACTGGCTTATAGCAGGGGTTTAAAATCACTTTTCTCCCTGCCCCGTGGAAAGATGTTCTGTCTAATTGGCACCAGAACACTGAGTTTCCTATTCACCTACATTGTTTCTAAGCCAGGAAAGTATAAATTGATTCTTCTGCTGAAAGAAACACCAACATTGCTGCCAGTTTGAAATGCACACAGCTAGTGTAGGGCTGCTGCATTCAACAAGCTTCAGTGTACAGTCTGTGGGCAGAAGCTGCCTGTCAGATGCTTCTGTATGGCTTCTGTTGGGCACTGACAAGAGACAGCCACACAATAGAGCCTGAGCATGCAGAGACCCTTCTGCCTGAGTACACAGGGACAGAACTGGAACCTGTGGCTCCCACCACTACCAACTGAGAGGGAAAGGAGGTGCTGAGCAGCTTTGTGTGCTGTGCTGTTTGCTCTGCTGCCAGTCTAAACCAGTCACCAAACTGATTCCCACCACAAGTGTGGCTTAAACCAACCCTCACTGAAGCAATAAGCACAAAGGAGGCATTTCAGAGGTACTATGCAATCACCCTGCCTTTGGCTCCACTGAGAATCTTTTAATAAACCCATTGCTTCGAGCTCTCCTTACCTACATTATTTAATAGAGAGTTATTAAAAGTCTGAATTAGTATCTCATAATAAAGGGCCATTTTGCTGTTCTTTAAACTGTTGTCCTGACTGACTTAATGTGTGAGATCTATTTCAAAAGCAATAACCATCATTCTATTAAACGTGTTTTCACAATTTTTTCATTAGTGTGATGTTTTATAAGTAGCTTCTTCATCAAAATGATAGGTTTTACGTAAGAAATTGCAAGAAATAAGTGATAGTTAAAAATTTTGTTGCCAACATTGAAGTTTAAGACTTCAGAAACCTCTGCTTCTGAGGAAAAAAAGTTATGGCTATGACTTTTCTTTGGTCAGAGTCATACTTCACAGCCTAAAAAGTCTTACAACTGCAAACATCAAATACATTTATTCTACAGTTATAAATGAGCAATTGTTGGACTAATTATTCCTCTGCATGGACAGATCTTGTAAAAATACTTATTTTGGGATCACTCAGGTAAGAAAAAGAAATATCCTTTTCATCAAGAACAGAAGTACATATTTACTGCACAGATTGAGTATTTTCCTCCTGGTGAAACCCAATCCTATGCATCTCTCTCCTAACCTAGATCTTTATTCAGTATAAATTTCTTTTCTGTACTCTCCTCTTTTGAAATAGCTCATCTAATCCACTGGGGACATTTCCTGGAGTGAATGAAGAGCTGGTTACTGAAGCCTACAGGATTGTGTTAGTTCCTTCATTTAAACTCTCCTTCCAGGAATGCATCAAGGATTAAGCAAGTAGCACCTGACACATTGCTCCCAGGAGTTTGATCATTTCCAATTCCTCCCAAGAAATCTGGTTAGGTTTTACCTCAATTTCTTGTCGGGAGATGCCACCTGCCTCTAATTTGAAGCACACCAGAAATCTGCAGATACTCACAAATACTGAAGTGTTAATAAATACTAATACTAAATAAATACTGAGCTATAATTGCACAATTTTTGCACAATAATTTTAAATCTCTTCAACACAGTGTAGCAAGTTGACTTCACTGGAAAACAAGTTTCATCTGGAACTGGAGAGATCCCAAATCATTGATCAACCTCCAAGTTTGTGTCATCTTGGGTCCACCACCACATGACCCCAAAACCGTTCATGTGTCTACAGTGAAAGTTACACAGAAACCATACAGTCAAAGTAAACTCCTGGTTTTTGGGGTTTTTTTATTAATTTATTTATTCATTTTAAGAGATCTACGAGTCCACGAGGTCGACTGCTCGGAATCGGCACAGCCGGGGCTGCAGCGATTGATCGTGAACTGCAAGAGCGTTTGAAGTGATTGCTCTACCAGAAGAAGCTGCTGAGAAAGCATAGACCCGACAGTACGAGGCAGCTCTCTCCCGAGAGAGGCTGATGTGGTGTAGGCGTTGCCAGGGCAATGGCGGCCCCAGCACCACCCATTGCCTAGAACGCAGAGAGGGGAGGTCAGCTCTGACCCTGTAGCTCTTGTGGCCCAGCAGGTAAATTCCGGCTCTCACCACCCGGGTAACTCTCTCACCTACTGACAGTCCTCTGGGACTGCAGATTACCACGGCCTCCACCAGGCAGAGGGCTC
>VZTU01014158.1:0-20518 GCA_013400835.1 Zapornia atra
AACCTCTCTTTGTACATCATGGGTTCCAGCCCCTTTACACTTTGACTGCTTTCTGCTATACTGACTCCACTCTACTATGTACTGTCCAAAATGGACACAGACCTCCACATGCAGTCTTTGGAAACTAAGGACAAAGCAACCACTTCTCTGCACTGGTAGAAGAGGATTAACAGATTAAAATAACTGTTCTGGTGCAATAATTTTCTCAAATCATGAAGCATTTCTCCGTCAGAGAGTGTCAGGCCCCACTTTCTTCTCTGTCACTGAATGTCCGCCTTCTGAGCCATTAAACGTGTCTAAACATGGATCACATAAATGACAACCCTTTAAGGGCACACCAACTTTGCTTTCAGAAAAAACAGTTACAGAATACATACAGGTGTACATAATTGCAGACTCTTAAAAAGAAATGAGGACAGTGATTTTCTCCTTTTCTTTCTGAACCTATCTTACAGAAACATGGTTATAATCAACTGAAAAGTACAGGTTGGTACTAAAGAAATTATTAACAAAAACCCACTATAGAACATAAGGACAGCTCTGATATTTCACAGTCATGATATAACTAAATATATTGGTGTAGAGGAAGTACAGATGGAGACCTCTAGACAAGCGGTATAAAGGGGGTCTGCCAACACCATTTTACATATATATGTATATTTTGGGGGTTTGCTGTTGTTCCAGCAAATTATTTGTGCTTTGAACAGTGTGTGTGGTATGTACATATAGAGAAAACAGTCAGGGTCCAGGTGTCCAAAATCAGAAATAGTAGAATGAAGACATTGCAAACACTGGTCACAGTATAGCCTCAGACTTCTGAAGTTTCTTAGTACAGAGAATTCTAGCCAGAAGTAAGAATAAGGTGGTAAGAAATGAATGATCCTAAGAAGTCTTTCTCAGAATTGTTTTATTGTTTTCTTACGTTTGCCACCATCAGTATGTCTAAATCACCCATTCCCAGATGGTACATACATCAATATATTTATCTGCTTGTTCAATTTTTAGACAGGAGAATCCAGTTCTGACAAATCCCTGGAAAAATGACTAAATAATATTCAATACTGAATGATAACTATTAGGTGAAATTAACCAGAGGAACAGTGTCTGCAATTACCTCTACAGTTGAGGAGTTAAAAAATAGGCATATGCTTCTGCAATGTGTTGGTCACCTTCACAACTTGATTTTTCCTTGAGTAAATGTCATTTAATTTCCTTGTTTACAGCTCTTCTCTTTCAGTTTTTGTACCCTTCAAATATTTCAAATTGATATTCTCATTTGCAATTTCCTGTAGCCAATTTACAGTATGCAGATTTTTTTATTCTTGAATATTCTTAATCCTTCCAGAATGTGAATAGGTTTTATTTTTTATTTCTAAACTTTTTCAATGTGTCAAACTATTTTTCTGTATAAAGTGTACAGTCTGCTCGGTGTTCTAATAACTAATGTCTAATAGTAAAAATAAAGGAGTATCCAAGTTTATTTCCCTACATCTTTATTTCTATAGTTCAGTGTTTGCCTTTTGGTTGCTACAGACAGTACATTGAAGTTCACATCTGGTTTGCTATTCTCTTCAACCCTAGTCATTACTGCCAACAAAATTTCCTCCCTCTCTCAGATGGTTTTTCTGAATTGTTATTCCTCAGATGTACAGCTTGTATATTTCCCAAGACTAAATATCATTTTATTTCCTGCCAATAATTCTAACCTCCTTTGGTCTTGTTATATTATTTCTTTATCCATGATGTTATTTGCAATATATTCCAATTTAACATCATCTGAAAAT
Organism: Zapornia atra; assembly: GCA_013400835.1. Taxonomy (NCBI): domain Eukaryota; kingdom Metazoa; phylum Chordata; class Aves; order Gruiformes; family Rallidae; genus Zapornia; species Zapornia atra. The sequence continues at coordinate 1,785 of VZTU01014158.1, forward strand.
TTAATTAATGTGTCATTTACTCCTCCATCCAAAGCAGAAATAAAGTTTCTAAATAAAACTAGGTCTAACACCAATCCTGGCTACACCTACTTGGCCACTGTAATTTAATATAACATTGCTGATTGTTCTTCAGGCAGTTTTCCATTGGTGTGATGGTGCCAGTTTGAATTAGTTTTATAAATAATAATGGAGGTCTTGTATTAAAAGTATTCAGTACAAGATATAATAAGTTAAATGCTGCTTTTGCAGACAGATTGTATTTCAACTTGTGAAAATTTGCAGACATAATTTAAATGCCTTTTTTTTAGAAAGCTGAAGTTCTGAAGTAGGAGAGGTTATTTGAGACCTTTGCATGATGTTAACAAATAATACACAGGTTCTTTAGGAAAGCATTATATTTTTCAGCTCCAGACTGGAAACCAGACAGGAAATTTTGTAATATCAAAAGTGTCACTAAGAACTAATATTTAAAAATGAATCAGTTCTTCATTTTCCATCTTTAGTCAGTGGCTTGTGACAGTCACATGCAGAAAAGGAGCCTGGCTTATAAGCATATAAATCTACTGCATTGTCCCCTGGAAGAGAAAGACTTTTCCTCTTTGAGCAATGAAATTTGACAATGGAGCTCATTTCAGCTAATTATTCGGAAGACAAATATCTACAGACCAATCTGGCTACCCACACAAAGACATCAAATGGCATTTGAAATTCCCTATGGCATATAAAATATCATAGGACTAAGTAATGAGATGTAGGACCTATAGGAGAAACATGCTCTACTTTAATACTGTAAGCATCTCAAAAGCACTAGATTCCCATCTGTATAAAATAGAATTAATCCCATATTGTTCTACTTAATATTTGAGTGGACCACTACCCTGATCTTCCCTACCTCTTCACACTTTTGCTTGCAGCTCTAGTCTGTAACTGTGCTTAAATCCATTCGCCATGGACCTTATGGCTTTTAGTCTATATGTTGATATTACAATAAATAGATGCTAGTAGATAACAATGTAATTATTATTTTCATATTTGATAAACATTACCCAATTAATATGCACACACCAGCCTTAACAATCAATTAGCGTGCAACATACACATCTAATTAAACAGATCCAACAGCACTAATACAGAAACTACCAGTAGGGAGCTTGAGGGAAAAGGGAGAAGACATAAAAATCATCATTGTTCATTATCATCTTCATTGTTGTCACAACCTGGAGTGTTGGAGAATATACTCAAAGGATGCTTGTCTAGTGAACTCATTACTGCTTTTCTCATCTAGCAATTGGAAGGAGGTTTCCCCTTCACTTTCTCTTTTCCTTTCCTTCCCTACTTTCTGCCTGGTAGCTTTAAATCGATACGTGCTAGCAACTAGAGATCCTAAAATGGAAATTCTTTTCATGTAACATTGTTAAAACTTTCTTTGCACAGCAACTATGCCATCATTCCAAAACCTACTGAAATACAGAAACACGAGTCCAAGGAGAAGGGAGAAAGGAAGCTGGTATGTCAATGAGTTGTCTTGACAAAAAACTGGGATGTAGTTGGTGTGTATGTGAAGATCGAACATCAAGAAAGACTTTTGTTTTTTTTTCAAGTCTATAAAAGTTTAAATTAGATAATCTATCCCCTGTAACATAACTGTGGAAATAGCAGATGGTGATCAACAAAACCTCTTGTATTACTGCATCTGATCAAAATTAAAAATTGCATAACTCCCTTTTGCTTTCCAACTCAGCATTATATTTACAAAACTACTTTTTTTTTTTCCTTAGTAACTGTACTGTTTTTACCATTGCATGTAGTTGTTTAAAAATTCATCAGAATAAAATAAGGTATCACCCATTATTTCCCATGAAGATTTTACTTTTTTAGATAACATGTCCTCAAAACTCTTGAGAATAAACAAACCATGAACTGTGGTTTGAAGCTATACCCAGTGTTTTCCTTCTTGTTTGTTATGTTTAGTTCTACAGTATTACTAACACTCCTGCATTATTTATTTGTTTTGGAGCTGCTGGAGAAACAAGCAGAGATGAATCTTGATAACTCCAGAAAAGGAGCATACCAACATACACTGAAAGGAAGCTTGAAAAGAAAGACAAGACACATCAAGTATATGCTGAAAAAGCCTACTGCAAGATCCCCTTCATAGCCTGAAAGTGAAGTAACATTCTTGAATGGAATAGACTGCTTTGAAAGAAGAGAGTCCTAATGATGCATCTGAAGACACTGAGACCATTCCAATTTCCAGAAAACAGTAGAAGGCATATCTAGTTTGTCAGCAGCCCTGAGAACACTGATGATGTCAACGTTTGGGCCTACAGGGAGAGCATAAACATGATTTCAGCACAGAGCAAAGGGGTAGATACTCAGAATTGTGCGTGAGGGAGGCAAGTTGTGGTGACCTAAACCTGGCTAAGGGCAAGCTCCCATCCACCTTCTCACTCACCCCTTGTTCCTCAGCAGTATGAGGGGAGGAAACAGATTCTAGGGGCTTGAGATCAAGACAGGGAGATTGCTTACCAGTTACTGTCATGGACAAAACACACTTGCTTTGGGGAAGGTTAATTTACCTTATTGATAATTAAAATGGATTAGGATAGTGAGAAACAAAGTCGAATATGAAAACACCTTTCCTTCACCCTCTCCCAATGGATAGTGGAAGTGTGATTTCAGCACCAGACTAAAGTGATAGATACTCAGAAATGTCCATGAAGTAAGTAGGTATAGCAGCTTTATCTGTATCACTACTAAATCTGTGTTCAATAGATAACTTGTACTTGTAAAACATTAATTGGTCTAATATCAAATTCTTAGCTTTCTCTATCTTGTATCATTCCTTTTGCCTGTGACACAAATCTCAGTGTAACACCATGCTGCTCTTCCTGGAGTAGTTGAGATATTGCCACAGAGATAGCAAATATTTGGTGATAGGCACCCTTCTATAATTGCCTTGCTTTTAAAGCAATTTCCTGTATGAAGAAAACCAGTTTTGTGTACCTAACTCAAGCCCTCATGCACAAAAAAATGCAGTCATCATGAACTAACATAGAGGAAGTCTCTCTACCTTTCTGTCAGGGCCATTTGTTTATCCAGCGTACTACAGAAGCAGTACATTTCTACCTCTCCATCTGATGATTTATTTAACAGTAAGTAATAATTACATTTGTTTTCTGAATTAATTTTCTCAGACTTTATTTTATCTTCTTCCTAAAAGTTATTCCTTCTCACACTGCACTAATTTCTGTCATCGCTGATTAAATAAAATGGTCTTCTCGTGCATCAGCATGCAGATCACTGCAGACAATATGTGACCAAGTAATTGGCAAGAAAAACAGTTGTAGCTAAGGCTTTGTGAGAATTGCAATATAAATGTGGTAATAGGAATAATTTCATGTCAGCTGTGTCTTACTGCTTTCTAATACCTATGTAATCAAAAGGCCAGTCAATTCACATTTAACCTACTTATGTATGTAGGATTTTTAAAATAGCAATTTATTTTTCCAGTTACTATTTTAATGTTTTCCAGGTACACTTCACTGTGTGAAGTAATTACTGTGTAATCGTATATACATAGAATAATAAATAATGATCTGAGAATAATTTTCTTGAATCATTGCTGAATAATAATAATTTTGGCCAGGAGCAAGACTTTAAACAAGTTAGTTGTAGCATCTACACCTGAAAGGAGGAATTTAAATAAAAAAACATACAAAAACTTCCACTCTGGTGATATGCTGTATCAAGTACTTGTCTAACACTTGAAATATACCTATTTTTCCATAATTTTTGAAAACTATTTATTCACTACTACTAATATTAATATTCTAAAATACATATTACCTTAATATGATTCTGTGTCATTATAATGAATAATAGGCATTATTTTAATTTGTTACCTACCTTTTTTATGTGAGTTATTCTTTCAGACTTTTATCATTTAATATGAAAGACTGAAATCTTTATAGTAATGTGCTGATTTTGGCTGTGATATACTTGTTTATTGTTTAACTATAGCCAGTAGCTAAACATCATACGCTACTGACTCATTCCTTCTGTGTTGGGCTGGGGGACTGAATTTGATATGTTAAAGTGAGAAAACCTGTAGTTTAATAACTAAAGCAAAAGATGTGTATGCAAACAAAGCAAAACAAGGAATTCATTCACCACTTCCCAAGGACAGGCAGGTGCTGTTCAGCCATATCCATGAAAGCAGGGCTCAATCATGTGTCATGATTAGCCAAGATAAAATAAACAAACCAACCAAGCAAACAAAAATACCCCAGCCAAACATTCCTCCCTTCCTTCTTCCCCCAGCTTTTATTAATAAGGACAATGTTGTATGGTATGGAATATCCTTTTGGTCAGTTAGGGTCAGCTGTCCTGTCCTGTCTCCTCTCCCAACTCCTTGTGTACCACCAGCATATTCTCCGATGGGATGTTGCGAGAAGCAGAAAAGGCCTTTACTGTGTAACCACTGCTTGACAATAATGAAAACATCTCTATCTTAACAACACTGTTTTCATAAAAAATCCAAAACGTAGCCCCATACTAGAACCTATGAAGAAAATTAACTCTATCCCAACCAAAGCCAGCATAATTGAATGCAAGGAGAAACATAGTGAGAAAGTATGGGGGAAAGGCTGAGTTACTTAATGCCTTCTTTGCATCAGTCTTTAGCTGTAAAACCATTTATTCTCTGGGCACCCAGCCCCTGAGGCCGGAAGATAGCGAGGGAAAGTAAAATTAATCTCCCATAATCTAACAGAAATCTTACACCGATCTCTTACACTAATTAGATACACATGAGTCTATGCTGTTGGATAGGATCCACCCAAGGGCATTGACACAGCCGGCATAAGTGTTCACCAAGACACTATCACTTATCTGGAGTCCTGGTTAACTGGGGAGATCCCAGCTGACTAGAGGTTAGCCAATGAGACACCCATCTACAAGAAGGTCTAGAAGGAGGACCAGGTAACTACAGGCCCCCACAGTGTGACTTCACTGCTGGCAAATGTTATGGAGGAAACCATCTTAAGTGCCATAATGCAGCATGTACAGGACAACCAGGCAAACAGGCACAGTCAGCATGGGTTTATGAAAGGCAGGTCCTGCTTGACTAACCTGAGGGAACTGGGGTAGAGGGAACAGCAGCTGAGGGAACTGGGGTTCTTAAGCCTGGAGAAAAGGAGGCTGAAGGGAGATCTTATCACTCTCTACAAATACCTGAAAGGAGATTGTAGCCAGGTGGGAGCTGATCTCTTCTCCTAAGTAACAAGAGATAGGGTGAGAAGAAATGGTCCAGGTTGTACCAAGGGAGGTTTAGATTTGATATTAGAAACAATTTCTTCACCAATAGGTTTATTAGACACTGGAAGCTTCCCAGGAAAGTCGTTGATTCACCAACCCTGAAGCTATTTAAAATATGAAGTGCTGAGGGATGTGGTTTAGTGGTGGACTTGGCAGTATAAAATTAACAGTTGGACTTGATGATCTTAAAGGTCTTTTCCAAACCAAAAGAAATTCTATGATTTTATATTTGACTAGATGAATTGAAGTCTGAACAGCTTACATGCCACTGTTCATTCCATAATAACATGTAAAATTACTGCTTCTTTCCCAGGTGGCTGTCCTGAAACTTCTGTTTATTTCTTCCAGCATGTCATTTGCTATGCAGTCTTTCAAGTTTAAACAACCTCTTGAAAGGTCAGTGGTAAACTACTTTGATCCATTTCAACATTTATAAAAGGTGACGTTTAACATGGCTTCCTGAAAAAACAAACAGCATTGTTTTTACAAGAAATGTTTGCTATATCAATCTCCGAAATAGCATAAATTTTGAACACAAGTGATTGAACAAGGCCAAGTTTAAACATATATATGCATTGCCCCCTAAATTATATGTAGCTGAGGGAATACATTTTATACACACAAACCAGTACTATGGAAACAGATCTCCAACACATAAATGCACTTCTCAGAAGAAACATGTTCTACAGACATGCCTACTGTTCTGTAACAAAATGTCATAGCAAAGAAAAAAATTAAAAAAGAGTAAATAAAATATGTAAAGACATTTCTCTTGAATGTGGAGTAATTTGGTAATCTACATCTCAGGACTGGATAAATCATTATATAAAAAAAGTTTTAAATAGGACATCATTAATAATATTGATTTTTATTTTTTAAACACAACATGAAATTTATGAAATGCTGGGTAACAAAATACCTCCAACATCATTGCACATTTATAGTTACAAATTAAAGTTATAATTTTCACCTCAAATTACTTTCTCAACCGACACTAAATAAAATTACGAATAAGCAATATTTTATCAGAATGTTATTTCTGTTGCACACTTTAAGTGACCTTATACCCCCAGTTGCTTCTTCTACATAACATTCAAAATGCTTCTTCTCCAGTAAGTTTACTTGCATATGTTTGTGGTTTATGTGAAATGTTAAAGACACGAAAGTATGTGTAACTGCATGAAATACATTTCTGCCTTCTCTGGGACACTGTTCCCCTTTTTGCAGATTCTCAGTCCTACTAAGTTTGTTCATTAGAGTGACTGTATATATGTTATCAGCTTTTGTGGGAGTGCAGGTGCCTAGGCACTGGCACTGGCAGATACCCACACTGCAACCTGTGGAGGACTTCATAGTGCAGGAGATGGTTGTCTTCTGAAGGAACTGAAGCCCATGGAAAGACTCATGCTGGAGTAGAGGAAAAGTGTGAGGAGAAAGAAGCATCAGAGAAGAACTGTTACTGACTGTTCATAACCCTATTCCCCATTTCCCTGCCTTGCTTAGAGTGGGAGGAAAGGAGTCAGGAATGACTCATGTATAGGAGTTAATCAAGTAAGGATACTTAGTGGATGATCTAAGGCAATTTATTTTACTTTTTCCTGACAGCAACAGTTGACATCCACTGTAACACACCAGCACAGTTACAAAGCAAAAAAAAAAAGAAGTTGGTGTATATATTACATGTCAGAGTATTGCCTCTGGCATCCCAATAATGAAAAAATGTACCAAAAAAAGACAGATAATGTATTTCTTTGTTTCATCTGTGTTTAGCCCCAGCTGGCAGCTGAGCACTATGCAGTCACTCTCTTGTTCCACATACACACATGCACACACACACACAAACACACACACACCCCTCCCAGGGCAAAGAAGGGGGGCAGAAAATAAAAAATAAATGGAAAGAGAAAAGCAAACCTCATGGGTTGGGATAAGGATACTTTACTGGGACTGCGCAGGAAGGGAGAAATAATAGTAAGAGGAATTCATAACAAAATATACAAAACTGGTGACACACAATGCAGTTTCTCACCAAACTGCAAAACTCAGACTGTACAGCTCAGAGCAACCCCAAAGCCAGACTGTTCCTGACCCATGTGTCCTGGAGACATGTGCTCCTTCCCCCACTGGCCCCACTATATGCTGAGCATGACGTCATCGGTATGGAATACCCCATTTGATAGTTTGTGTCCCCTCCCAGCTTTCTGGGTGCCCTTCCACATCCCCTTCTTGTTAACAGGGAAACATAAAAAGCTAAAAAGTCCTTGACTGCTTGGCAACAACTAAAACATTTGTGTGTTATCAGCACTGCTCTCATCTTAACTCCCAAACACAGCACTGTGCCAGCTGTTAGGAAGAAAATTAAATCTATCCTAGATGAACTCAAGATGATCTGTTTCTGTGTACAAATTCACAACTATTATGAACATTGAAAACATCTTACATGAAAAGTGTAACTAAGAAAATCACGTTTACAAAGTAATACAGAGCTATTTACATGAACCTGCATGTCATATAATTTCAAAAAAAATCTGTGTAGAAAAGAGAAAAGTAGAGCTTGGAGAGGTTATTTGTTACTGTTTTTGTAAACAGTAACAAATTGTTATTTTTTACCTGTAGTTCAGCTGAAACAGTGAATAAATATTAGAGGAGTAAAGTAATGAATGAATGACTCTTTACCATACAAATAAATGTCTTATTTCGGGATAGTTGTCTGAAGACAAAAAGGATGTTATAGTAATTTACCTAATAATATGAGATAAAGACCCAACAAATATTCTTCACTTCCTAACTACATGATAAAGGCTGAAAATAATTTCCTCCAGAATATCTGTTCTAAAAGTATTTTGTTTTAAAGAGGAATACCAGTAAACATCAGAGGGCATTTTTGTATCTTTTGGCAGCCTTTTGAATCTGCAGTCATATGAATGGTGTCACAATTCTTGTGTATTACTTGCAGAAGCTGAATAACCTTTACAGTTAGGTTTGGCTAACAATTTCTGTCAGACTTTTTCCATCAAACAGGTTTAATTTTGGATATCACATTTGTGTCTGGGGCTTTTAATTGGGAAAAGCATCAACGAAAAAAATGTATGTGAGACAAGTTTAGGAAAGTGTTATTTTTTGTGTGTTAATAAATAATTGGAACAGTCTTTTTGCAAAAAGAAAGAAAAACAAGAAAATACAGCTATTATCCTTTGGTCAAAAAACCCTTTTAGTAGGTAGCATGTAATACTGAAACGAGAAATATGTCTCCTGATAGCCTCAAAAAATAAGCTCATGTCTTCACATATAATTATCAATATTAACAGGAGATATTAACAGCAAAACCATCTAGCGATTACTTCTGGAGTGAACGTGATTTTGTATGGAGTTATGGTGATAAACAGGACTTTACTGGCACTCTCCAAATTTCTCAATCTCCGAGGGTGCCTATAATGAAAAAGTAAAATGAAGGTCCTTCTGAACGATTAAAGTTCTATCTGTTTATAGATGACCAAAATCAGAATGAAAAAGAGATGAAACTTCATTCAGATTTGAGGTAGGAGATAAAAATGCAATGATAAGTATAATTGTGCAATAAGTATAAACAATTGCTAGCACGTTTACAGGCCACCTGAACACTGTGAAAAAGTGGACAAAATCTTCCCTTTATAGTTCGAGTAAGACTCCTAATCACAGGTACAAAATCATCATCCTTTTTGACATTTGCCGGCAGAATGACAAAGCAGGACACAAGAAATCCAGGAGGGCTATAGGGGATGTCAGAAAAATACCCCACAACCTTAACAGAGATACTAGATAGGCCATAGGGGGATTTTTCTTCCCTAAATTTGCTGATGATGAACAGGGAGGAACTGGTAAAAGATGTAATAATCAATGGCAGCCTTGATTGTAACATCCATGAAATAATGAAGTCCCAAACCCTGAAGGGAAAGAAGAAAAGTATCAGGGTTAAGACCCTTGACTTTATTTATTAGCACGGAAAGCAAACTTTTGCTTTGTAAAGAAAGTGATATGTGAGATCCTGCAGAATACAGCTCTGAAGGGCAAAGGAGCTTGGAAAAACTAGTAGGTCTTAAGTGACAAGCTCTTTCAGGCAGAAAAACTGATATTCAGGATAATTATCTGATATATCAGGAGATTGACTTGACTAAGCAGAAATCCTGAAAGAGCTCCACACAGACAGACACACAAAATTACCAGGTGAGGGAAGCAAGGATGAGGCTACAGAGGAGAAATTTAAACATTTTTCCTGGTCATGCAGGGATGTTCTTGGTCAAAACTCCAGGTATTGAAACTGGCAAGTTATTTAAAGGGAAACAAGAAGAATACACACCTTCTGTGTGTGATTCTGTGATTCTGTGATACTACATGACCAGTAGAAGAAACTGAAAAAAATAATGTGGGCCAACTGCTGAACTGTGAAGTAATTTAATAATGGCAATGTTGCAGTTTGGTGTAACTGTGCTGCTTCAGTGGCTCTTGTAAGCTGCAGTTACAGCTTTCTGCAAGCCCCATATTTTGAAAACATTGGTCCAGTCAAGGCCAAATTTGAGACTAAGCCTATCAGAGCTGGTCATAGCGCCTCTGTGAATCACATATAGGAGAAAAAAAACTGCTGGCAGGCGCACTTTGCCACCGGAGCGGGAGTGAGAAGATGTAACAAGCTGCACAGACTCCAAGGCCAGGCCCGCAGGAGCGGGGGGATGAAGAATGTGAAGAGAAAGTTTCCCCTGCAGCTCGTGGTGGAGTCCATGCTGAAACGGGTGTCCCCCCGAAGCCCATGGATGAGGACGGGGAGCAGAGACAACTATGCCCTGTGAAGATTGATCCACGCCTCAGCAGGTTTGCCAAGGGACTTGTGACTTTGCGGGGGACCAGGCCGGGGGGTCTGGACCCGGATGTCAGCACCCTATGGAGGGGAGAGTCCTGCTGAGAGGCCTGTGGTGAGGGGATGACTCCCCGATAGAGAGGACTCACGCTGCAGAAGGTCGTGGACACGACTCTCGCGTGGGTGGGACCCCACGGTGCCGCAGGGGAAGGGTGTGTGTATGTGGAATGCCCCCCCCCACAGCTGAGATGGAAGACAGCTTGGGAGGAACGGACTGAAACCCCTCACTCTCCATTCCCTGCCCCCCCTGTACTGCGAACGGGAGGGAAGAAGGGAGCGAATCTCTGATTAAAGTCATGAGTGCGAAGAGGCGAGGGGTGGGGGGAGGAAGTAGAAGTGATAATATCTGGGGAAGAAAAGCAGCTTGTTGGGAATTGCCGGAACCCCTCTGCCCATTCCCTGCCCCTCCCCGCGCCATGTTGGGGGAGGAAGAAGGGAGTAAAATCGGGATGAGTTTTAAGTTTGCTAAGAAGGGAGGGGTGGGGGGAAGGTGCTTGAAGACCTGGCCGCTTCTTATCTCATTCCCGTTCACTGGGTGTAGTAGTTGTAGTAAGTAGTAATAAATCACTTTTTCTTTCCTTTATTCTGTGCTGCGTCTGTTTTGCCCATTGCACTAATTGGAGAGTGATCTCTCTGTCCTTATCTCAAGTCCTAAGCCTCCCAATATCTATTTTCTCCCCCTTTTCTGCTGAAGGGGGGAGTGAGCGAGCGGCTTGGTGGGTATTTGGCCTTTGGTTAGGGCCAAAACCACCACAGGCAAATACAAACAAGTTCTTCAACACCTTCATTACCTGATATGCCCTATGACTTTGCACCTGAAGGTAGTATTCAAAGAGGAACAACTAGTAGTGTAAGAAAGGTGTCTTGAGAAATCTCTACCCTTTAAAGTCCATGGTATTAGATGGGTGCATCTCAAGGTTCTGAGAAAGCTATCAACAACATTTCTCTCATCTTTTCAAGTTTATGGATCTTGGTAGATCTCCACAAAGATCATAGTGTGACATGCTTCAGAAGAACAAAGTTTATTGAGGGAACTAGAGAATAGTGAGTACCACTTCAGTCTCTGAAAAATTACTAAGCCTTCTTGGAAGCCAATTATGATACCAGCAAAAGGTATCTGGGAAGAGATATTTGCTCTTGGTAAAACCATGCTTGACCAACCTGATTCTCTTGTACAACAAAATTACTAGATCTGTGAATCGGGAGGAGACCACCCTCATCAAGTTTATGGATGACACCAAATTGAAGGATCAATCCATTGGAAGGCGAGGAAGCCATTTAGAGCAACCTGGACAGGTTAGAGGAATAGACTAACAGGAACCTTATGCAATTCAACAAGGACATCCTGAATTTGGGACAACCTAGTCCTTTCAGTAGTATGTGCTAGGAAATAGCTGTCTGGGTAATAGTTTTGTGGAAAGGACCTAAAAATCCTGAGAAAGGCCAGCAAAATGAGTAAGCAACATGTTCTCTCCATGCTTAAGGCCATCAGCATACTTTACTATTAAAAAAAAGCATGGTCAGTAAACAAAGGAAGTAATTTATTCTCTTCTGCACTTGTTAGACAATATCTGGAATACTGAATTCACTTTAAGTCCCCCAATAAAAAAAAAGATGTTAATAAAGACAGCAATTTTAGTGGAGGGCCAGAAATTGTCAGAGGAATAATAAGTAGGGAATATGCCCTACAAAGAGTGGATTAGTGTACCTGACTCCTTTATCTTTGAAAAGGGAGTAAGGTGCGTGTGTCAGTAATAGCTGCCTTCCAGTAAACAGGAGGAGGTTATGAAGATGAAACCAGATTCATTGTTGAGGTGCACAGTGGAAGAATGAGACACAATTGTCATGTATCAGAATGAGAGTTTCTGACTGGATGTAAAAAAAAAAACAAAAACATTGTAACACAATAATCAAGCACTGGAACAAGTTACCAAGTTTGTCTTTTGAGAATTTCTAGAGAAATCCCTAAGCAAGGTGATATGAGACCAATACTGACTGTGCTTTGAGCACAGGCTTAACTGGAGGGTCCTTTAGATTCTCTGTTTGCATCATATGGCAAAGTATTATACCATCTTGATTTCTTACTGTATCAAATTTGAGTGATTGTGTTAGTAAAATCAAACAAATCAAAAATACTGTTACAGATGAAACAGATTCTCCTTCCACAGGTTTTGTCACCCTGCTAACAAAGTGTTGGATCACCCTTCAGTTACAGCCTTTTGCTGCTTCTAATTATCTTACTTACTACAGCTGGTGTTTGTGACAATTTTAGTTTCAATCCTGCAAGTAACCAGTGTAAAAGACCTAAAACTTTTTTTTTTTTTAGGTATTATTATTTATGGTAAACATATTAAATGGAAAAAAAGAAAAAACACAACAACAAAACTCTCTTGGGGGAAAAAAAAAGAGTTTTCTTGGTAATCTTGCCAAAGAAACATTAGAAACTGTGACAAGTAAAAATCCATTTTGGATTGTTGAAGGAGCACAGCTGTAAATGCAATCAGTCCCCAGCCTCCTTTTCTGTAAAGCTGGAAAGTATATAGCAAATGAATACAACTAAGAAACAGCTGAGACATCTGGATGTCAGCATTGAATGTTGAATTATTTCCTTGATTTCCTCTGTAGATTTTTAATGTGATGTTGAACAAATTACTTCAATGAAACAGTTCACAGGTGATCATTAACTGCACATTTTTCATTTCCTGGTGCTTTTACTGAAAATCAGGGTTTCCACCAGCAAAACCACTAAGTATTTGCAACTCTGAATGAGAAGTGTGATTGGAAAATATTGCATAACATTAGAATGCTGATGCTCAGAAACAAACAAACAAATAAAACCCACAAACAAACAAACAAAAAACCCCACAGTAAATCAGGAGCTAGGCTATCACATACCAAAACACTGGATTTTTTTGCTTCATTACTTAATTTTCTTTTTAACATGAAGATCATTCTCTTGGTGTATCTGTGGTGGGATGACCTTGATGAGCATCCACGTACCCACCAAGTCATTTTATCACTTCCCCCTCCTCAAATAGGTAGGGGGAAGAAAATATAACAAAAGGCTCATGGGTCAAGATAAGGACAAAGGAGAAATCACTCACCAGTTGCCAACACAAGTAAAATAAATTTGGGGAAACTGACTAATTTTTGTTTGTTTGTTTGTTTTTTTCACCTATGCAATCAGAGTAGGATAATGAGAAATAAGAACAATTTTTTTTTTTTTCAAAAAACACCTTCTTCCCATCCCTCCTTTCTTCTCAGGTTCAACCACACTCCTGAATGCTCTACCTCCCTACTCAGCAGCACAGGGGGGCAGGGAATGAGGGTTGTGGTCAGTTCATAGCACATGGTCTCTGCTGTTTCCTCTTCATCATGCTCTTTTCCTGCTCTAGTATGGAGGCCTACCCATGGGAGACAGCCCTCCATTAACTTCTCCAAGGTCAGTCCTTCCCATGAGAGCCAGTTCTTCACAAACTGGTCCAGTATGTGTCTCTTTCTCTGGATGCAGTCCTTGAGGACTGGACTGTTCCAGCACAGGGTCTCCATAGGATCATGTCTTTCAAGCAGCCTACTCCACTGTGGACTCCTCTCTTTATGGGTCCACAGGTCCTGCCATAAACTTGCTCCAGTACAGGTTCTCCACAGGTTCTTTCAGGGCACATCTATGTGCTCTGGGATCCTTCACAGGCTGCAGGCTGGTTATTTACTTCACTGTGGACCTCTATGTGCTCCAGAGGGCCATCTTGCCTCCCTATGGTCTTCTCCATGGGCTGCAGGAGAATCTCTGCTCCAGTGCCTACAGCACTTTGGTGTCTGCATAGTTGTTTTCTTACGTATTCTCACTCCTCTCTGGCTGCTGTTTCACAGCAGTTTTTAACCTTTTCTTACATATGTCATCACAGAGGTGCTGCCAACATCCTTGACTGGCTCATCTTTGGCCAGCAATGTGTCCATCTTGGAGCTGGCTGGAGCTGACTGTTGGATATGGGGAAGCTTCTATGTTTTTGCCACAGAAGCCACCCTTGCAGCCTCCCTGATACCAAAACTTTGCTGTATGAACCCAATGAAATAATATGGGTATAATAGTTTCTAGTAAATGTAAAGACAAATTCCTTGTGAGGTGGTTTTGGGAGGTTTAGGATTTGAGATAAGGACAGAAAGCTATCACTCTGCAATTACAGTCATGAATCGGCCAATGTTTACTCTCTGGGGCCTGTAGAGAGCTTCTAGCTGCTTCTTGCAAGAGCCTTCTCTACCAGCACCCAGCTATGCAAAACTGTGACACCTTGTTACTTATGAAGGACTTGTTTTGGATAAGAGGTGCCAGAGAAAATCTCAAGAGGAACTTTAACTCTTCCTTGAACATGTATTTATTAAATATTTTTTTATATATTAAAGAAATCTGTGGGTCCCATGTATAAAAAGGATGAAGAAGGAATATGGAATTGTTTCACGTATAAGGTCACACAAATACTTTTAACTGATGAAATTTTACTGCACCAATTATCATCAGCAAGGAAAATTCTCTTAGTTTAACATTCTGCTTTGGGTTGGTTTTGTTTTGTTGTTTGGTTTTTTTTTTTCAATTTTTATTCTATATATCTTGTAGGACCTCAGTACTGCATTGAAACTCATATGAAATGTCAAATCATGCACTTTGTTTGCTCCCTTTGTTCATCTAATTAATGCCTCTGTTTCAGAAGGCCAGTAGTTAGTTTGACATTAGCTGCAGTTCAGTAATTTGTACTTAAAGCTCCAGTTCTTGCTCTCTTACTCTCGTTGATTGGTGCTTTTATTGGTAAGTACTGATGGTGCCTTTGGAACAATACATTTCTTTATGGATTAAAAATTACATGCAGCATGAACAAGAAAGGGAGATTAAGTCAGTGAATTACTCTCACTTTATGCCACTAAGCAAGTGGCAATACTAAATTATGTCTTTATGTCCAAAGTTGGTAATAGAATGTTGTTATATTGCTCCAGAAGCAGAACTGAAATGAATTGGGATTGGGTAAGTTTATACCACAGAAGCAGCAATTCCTCACTTCTTTCTGCTTCATGTTGTGGAATAGAATTAGTAACATTTGAAAGTCCATTCCATACTGTTTATTTGCATTCAGCAGTCTGATGACATGTCGGAGGGTTTACATGTCCCCACTTCCATAACCTGAATTCTACAGAATGAAAAAGGTGTACACAGCCTGAGTAGCTCATAAGTGTCTTTAAACGGCACTATCTGTGTAATTGTGTAAGCTCTTCAAGACGTCATTGGACTGCTGACTGTGTTTAAGTACAACTGGCAGGTAGGTGAAGTGTTGTCCATAGTAACAAGTCCATTGCCAACTGATGTCTGAGTCTTACCAATCTGTTTGTGATGGTGGGAAAAAGTGTTGCTTATCTATAGAAATAAATCTGTAATGTTTGCTCATGAACTTCTTGAGCTCTGACCAATACAATTCTGTGCTGTATTTCTAGAGCATGTAGATATTTTGCAGCTCTTGCAGTTTGCATGCATACAAATTAAGGGTGAAAAAAAGTTATTTTGTGCTATATATTTATTTCCCTAGGAGAATGATAATGCATTTTGGGACAGGAAAAAAAAAACAGTCAAAAAACCCCAGAGAATGTTAAGGGAAAAAAAAAATCTGAACTGTAAGTACTGACTGAAGATGATTTTAATATTAGAACATAGTTGTTTAATTTAAGCAACAAAGTTTTTGGTTTCAATTACCTTTCTTATTTTATCTATAATTTATATCTTAATTTATCTATAGATTTAAAGTGTTTGCTGAAATGTCAGCATGCAAAGAAAATCTATTAATTCATATGTGAGAATAACTTGTGCTATCGTGGCAGAATTAGTTTTCATATAAAGGCACTATTTAATTTCTTGTGTTCATAACATCAATACTATATTTACTTTGTTTTTCAATAATTCTCCTTGTAAATATAGTGGGCCCCTGAACAGATATATGGGATGTACATTTAAAATTTAAAAACAAAACAAAACAAACTAAACAAAAAAACCCCACCAAACTTCCACAAAACACCAAATTTAGAGTGTGCATTGTAAGTTTATCTCTGAAGTAAAACCTCCAGCATATAAAAACTGTCATACTGAATTGAGAAAGTGATCCATTTAATCTAGTATCTGGACTTAAGTAGTAATAGTTGCAATATGAATTTTAATGTTAGTTTGCAACAGGAATTTTTATTTCTAACTCCATGAGATAGATTTCTATCATGGGCATATTTAAAGCAAAATAATAGTTATTGTATTCATTAAATGCTTAGAAATCTAAAAATCCAGTAACACTGATTACCAGCTGATAGGGTGCAGAGATGCTGACTCAAAACATTCACAGAAAGCACCCATGCAGAGAGCTGCACAGGAATCCCACTCCTCCCAGCACCGGGTTTGGGGTACTAGTGACTTTTCATCACACCTTCCTGAGATGTGATCCTGAGGACAACTGAAGCTTTTGAGTATTAGGCCCAGAGAGAGAGTGGAAGAGCCACTTCGGCACTAGAGCAGTGATAGAAGTATGCATGGGGGACTCTCAAAGTTTTACCTCTATTGCTACAAAATATTTTCTGTATTCATTGGATAATTTGGAATGACAGCTCGTTAGTTGGATTATCATTTGAATCTTAGCTCTGTATGTAGTGTGTTCATTTTGCCAGTATCAAGATTTTAAGTTACCAACTGTTTCTTTTTGGAATGTTCAGATTTTTAATCCTAATAGATTAACTTTCTTCTCATAGAGTGAATAAAAATAATTTAAAAATAATTTTCCCTTTATTCTTATATATCTTTCTTGAATCAGTCATATATTTGCACTTAGTGTAGTCAGTGTCTTGACTTTCCCGTTTAATAATATATATGCTCACACACACACATATTCAGTTGCATTAATTAGAAAATAACCTGCTTCATGCTGGACTACATTAAGAACATTATCAGGACATCTCAGGGGAATTTCCTCCTTTCCCACCATGCCATGTTAAATGATAACACTATAAAATTATGCAACTTGTCTTTGCACTTGAATCACAGCTATTACATGCCATCTGAGGATTTCTGTCATGGATCAACTGCACCAGCAGACTGAGGGAATGGTCTCAGTTCACTCACCATTGTTCCTTTGGGATGTTGGCAAAAGAATCACTGCAGTAATGATGAAGATTTTCTTGCTTACCATTTCACACATTTAAAGCACTGATTCAACAGGAAACACAGAGGGACATGTCACATCACCCCAGTTTAACTCTGTGTCTATTACAAACAATCTATGTTATGGCTAAGAAACTGTTGATCATATCTTCCTCATTCCCACAGGTGGTCTGAAATCTAATGTTTTTTCTTGGATCATGGCACTGTTCCTGGATGCAGTTAGGCCAGGACCACCTAGCCTGTTGATTTCTCCTCTCCATTCTTCTATCACAGCAGTGACTCTTTGCAAGCTCTTTGTAATCTAGGGGCTGTGCAGAATTTATGACCTCTTTCTAATCACAGACCTCATGATGTCTGCCATTGTAATGATCCGTGACAGATCATCCCAAAGCTAATGCCTTCAATTCCATGCAGGCTACTGTGAGAGAAAAACCTGGGCTGAATGCAAGAGTTCAAATAGTACTGACAAGTTGTCATGTGAATTGTGAGGACACAATCCCACATACCGGTAAGTAGTAAGACCTGGCAAAATATAAAATTCAAAATCTTCTGTGCCTTTAAGTTGATAATTTTCATATATGGTTAATGTGGCTCCATTTTCTCACTACCTGATATGTACAAAACTAGCTCAGCTTGAATGTTACACTCAATTATCCTGGACACTTCATAAAAATACAATTCCCGTTCTCCTGCAGTTTCTGGGGTGATGAATGTACTTTGGTGGGCCTTTGAAACTACTACAGAAAATTCTCTTTAAGCATAGCCTTTCCCATTTATCTTTGTCTGGAAATCTTCCCTTTGCTTACGGTCAGTGCTTTAGACCATATTACTCAGTCCTCCTGCTGTTCTCATTTGAAGGAGAAATAAATTACGCTTTTTCCCTGAATCAAGGGAATTATCACCAAAGGTTACCTTGTTACATTTTTGCTTTTAACATATGTACATAGGAGGAATAAACAGAATTCAAGATATATAATCAGAGAAACCAAAACTATTATTAGAAGAATCTAATCAGTTATTCCTCATATATAAAATGTTCATATATATATGGTTTGTGAAGGCAGATAGCAGAAAAAACCCTGGCATTTTACAGTACATGTCTGCATCAGCTCATATCCACTCAACTAACTCTTCTTCCTGATGGTTAGTGGTTTTTTATGCAGACTAATTAACATAGGATTCAGAACAGTTAAAAAGGAAATTATCTCTGGAGGTCGTCTTTTCTAACATCCATGCTCAAAGTAGTGCCCAACTCCAGTAGGACAATCAGTATCTTCTATCAGGTTTTGAATATCTCCAAGGATGGAGAACCCACAGCCTCTCTATGGCAACCTGTGCCAGTGTTTG
>VZTU01014158.1:20561-61589 GCA_013400835.1 Zapornia atra
AAAAGAAATCTGATATTTAGGTATAATTTCTTGTATCTCAATTTGGCCCTGTTGACTCTTGTCCTTTCACAAGGCACCCCTGAGAAGATTCTGGCCCTGGATACTTAACAGATATCAGTCAAATTTTAGTTAAGGCAAACAGCTGTTAAAACACTGTTGTTTCCCCACTCAGAATAATAACTGAGCAATAATTTAGGTGACAAGTTATAGAGTGAAATTATGTGTATTCAAAGATTTCACTTGGATTATACTTTCCACTCTAAATACAACCACAACTTTTTTCTTCTTTCTTCCCAAGAGAAGGGAAATAGCAAACAATCTTACAGCTGCTTATACTTACTAAACCATCAGAAAATCTTGTAAGGTTATGATATCTTGCAAAGATACTGAATAAAAATAATGATCTGTACAGTGGAGTATGATCACAATAACATTCATTAGAGATTAGTCTCTGAGGTACTTCTGTATTTAAACAGGGATATTTCTAAATGGACTGGAGAGTCATATAATATAACCTTTGTCACAGAATCACTCACAGAACTGCTTAAGTTAAAGTGAGTTTCTTTCTCATCAGCCTTTCTTTGAGCAGAGGTTATTGCTTAAAATATATTGAAATCTCATGTATATTAAGTATTAGCATTGAAAATGAGCTTTATTATATATATTACTGTTTCTTCATGAATAAAAGCAAGGTGTTACTATGAGCGATTTAGCCTAGATTTTTTCGCTGCACAAACGAAAACCTTATTTACAGAATGATTAGCCGCTAAAATGCAATATTTATCTCACTGTAAAATTGCTGCTGATATAAAATGAGACTTGATTTTGACCTTGATGTAGTGAGGCAAGGTCAATAGTATCATTCCACATCCTCCTCACTCAAAGGGTTGCTGTGATTAGGTACAGAACAGGAAAGTCTGTATGGTCTTTGTGATACAATTCTGTAACACACAGTATCTACCCATGCAAGTCTAAAAAATGTATTTTTGTGATTCTGTGTATAGACTTGGAAATAAGGAAAAAATAGTTACAGACTGGGGCTGTATCGGAAGTTGCTGTCCATTAGTCCATTAACCACAACATACTACTTACCCCTCATTTTTTTAAGTGTCTATAATCAACATCCCATGGGATCCTTTATCCTGACGTTGAAGAAGTTTGGGGTTTTTGAGGGTTTGGGGGTTTTTTTTTGTTTTTATTTTTAAAATTTGTTATGTCCTCAGTACAGTTTTCTCCCCATCTAGTAAAAATCATTGGAGGATAGTAGTCCTCTAAACAGGTAAGGGTCCTTTGAGAAAACTTGGCTAGCAAGTATTTCAAAGAAACGCAGTATGGTCCAGAGGCAATATTGGCAATTTTGAGAGCCAAGTTTTTCACTAAGGATCGTAACACTGAAGACTGGTTTTGGAAATAAGGGTCATAGTTTAGATAATTTGCAAAAATGTCAGTCATCAAAAAGAGAACTGAAAAGACAAAAGAGTTCCGAGCTTTTTTTAAGTTTCATGAAGAGGAGTGTCACTATTGTAGTAAGTTCCATTGCAACCATGTGATACAATCTGGATTCAGGTCCATGAAAAGATACCCACAATGTAGCTAACACCAGTAGTATTCCAATATCCTTAGTACAGAGTGCAATAAATCAACCACACTCAGGCATCTGGTATAGCTACAGAGAGAAAAGTCTGAATTAAAAACAATGTTAAATTGTTCTGATACAGAACTGGATTTTTTCTTACTGTATCATTAATTGCTTATAACTGAAATAAATAAAAAATATCAAATCATAAAAAATGTGCTCTTTGCTTCTCCTGCTTATGGTCTAATAATTCCAGCACTGTAATAACAAAATTAACAAAATAACATTTGTCACTGATCTTTTTGGCCATTATTTTCATTATAAAAGATTCAGCAAACAAGTAACATACACTGTTTGCTTCATTGAGTGTATCAAGCTGATCAGGCAGAGACTGCCAGAGCCCCTGGTCCTTGAATAGGGTTTAAAATACATCACAAGTGGAAAGAAAGCATTTCCCTGCAGCCCAATTAGATGATTTTCTATTGTCCTCCTCCACATTTCCTGCTGGTTAACATAGGTGCTAAGCTTTTGTCATTATTATAGATCTGTTAAAAGGAATATTCATCTGAGCATTTTAGGATGGAAGTGGATTATTATTGTGCTTAGCATTGACATTGCAGAGTGACCTTGGTACCCTTCCGGTTTCGAGTTGATAATTCCAGTTTGTTTAAGTATATAATTTGCTCTCTTAGGTGTGCTGTAATTTCAGCCTATGTAAAACAAACAAACAAACAAACAAAAAACAAACCAAGAACCAACACCACACCCCACAACCAAACAAAAAAACCACCAACATGCAAGGTAAATCTGAAAAACATATTCTTGCCTCAATGCTGTTTAGAAATGAGGAGAACTTGAAATGATGCATTGGCTTATTCATAATATGCCCTTGAATGAGATGGCTTCTGGCTGTGTTACACTTACATTGTTTAAGGGTATAGTCAACTCTGTCCAGAGATTATCCTACTGACAAGTATTTTAAAGATCTGTGTTTTGGAGTACCCATTGACATACAGTTAGATTCATAGTTCTACAGTATAAACAGTTTAGAAGTTGTTTCAGTACTTCTCCCCTGATACTGCACTAATTGTTTTATTCCCACAGCTCCTATTTTTGAATCTTCTTTTCTTACAGAAAGGAGCTAATTGTAATTACAGATTCTACGAATCACTTGTGGAGCAGAGAGGGAGTACCCTTACAAAAAAGTGCTAAACTGGAGATCTGTAATTCCTTACTTGATACTATTTTTATAACAGCTCATCTGTAGAGTTACCTTTTCCTTTAACGCATCTGAAGCTTTCTATTGTTTGCTCTGCTTTAGACTTCTGCACTTTTGGAAAGAAATAATTTAAGGCACATGCTTCAGTTGAGTGCTATTTGTCCCTCTTTACTGGACCTTTGCTTGTAAGTTTGCCAAGTTCTGCATTGTGAAATAAATGTGTATAAATGGTCTGTAAAGTTAAAAACTATGTTTTGAGTATTTGTATGTTTTCTTGCATTTGAGAGTTGAGTGCAATATATAACCAGATGTTTGCTAAAAATTATTTGTTACAACATTGTGACTTTTATTCAGAGAAAAATAAGTAAACTCAATATAACAGTCCAAACAGATTATGAACTCATGAAGCTCTTCCTTCAGTTTACAGCTCCATTCTTCATTTTTAAATGCATAGTCTCAAACTGATCCCATGCAAGCCACTCAGAGCACACTTGCTACTCCCTTCTCCACTTTCCTTTGGTGAAAGGAAAGTCATGTGGAACAGTAGGAAAGATGACTCATCTTTCATTAGACCAGTCTGTGAAATTGGGAGGTAAGGATTCTGAAGTACCAAGAGTCAGGGAGCAGTAAGAACAGGGTTGCTCGCTGCTCCCTGCAGGCTTGGGAGCTGAAGAAGATCACACAGTCAGCCAACAGGGGCCTTATCAACCAAAGCCCAGTCCACAAATACCCAAACAAGACAAGTAGGACAGCCCCAGAAATTGCAGTCTTGTCCAAGCAATACCCCAGATAATAACAAAGTATCAATGTGATAACACAAGTTCAAGTCAGAAAGTAAATCTGTAGGTCACAGTGTGTACTGAGCACTGAGGTGTAGTGAGCACTGGACAAGCCTATATAATGAGATAAGGTAAAGGTTGAGCTCATACATGCTATCAGGTCCAAGTCAGTCTGCAGGCAGAAGTACAGACCAGGATACTGCAACTGTAATTACAGCTAAAGAATAACACATTTTCAACATAGAACAGAAAAGGAAGGAAGCTTTTGGGCTGGACTTAAATAGAATTCCTGGGCCTGTGGGTGTGGGTGAAGGCCACAGGTGAATCTAGTCAAGACTGCTAGGCTCTTTAATGCACACAGGACTTGGCAACATTTTAATGTATTTCAACTTGTATGTTTAGTTCCAACCAATCAAATAATTTCATCACAATTACCTTTTAAGTTGCAAATCAGATCATGGAAAGGTGAGTGGTTATGCTCTGAGAGGGAAATTAGTAGCAATTCCTGAGACAATGAAATTGCCCACCTGGGTCTAGCATACAGTTAAGCAAAGCATTACACAAGGATTCAGCAACTGGCTTTTGAGAAAAAAAGAAAGAAAACACCCCTGCGTCTTTTGTATATAATAGTTGAAGGACAGATAGGTAAGGAGGATTTGATACCGTTTTCACATATGCTCTGTTCCAGTCTCCACAAAACCTGTATTTGACTGTAGCCATAGCAGCAAAACTGATTAGGCATGTTTGAATGAACAAATGATGAAATAACATCTTTATTTAGAGTTTCAGTAAAAGCAACTTAATACTGTAAACAAGTATGGTCAATTCTATTCTAAAAATAAATCAGGTGGATGAGATAGCTGAAATGATCATACCTGTAACAAAAGCAAAATATATTTTTTTCATACACTATTAAGAAATGACATTCAACATTGTGTGACTGAACTCATGAAAGCAACCTTCATGAGGAACAGGCATACATTTTTTTCCAATCTATCTTGTGGCCTCTACCTTTGATATGTTTTCAAGCACTTTCTGCTTCTGCTGAGTTGTTTCCCACAGTATGTGTTTTTGAGAGACAGGAAGAACAGATCCAAAGTAGATAATATGTTGTTTCTTCATGCCCCACTGTAAAACAGTCAAAATGCAATAGTGCACCCTGGGAATCTATAGCTCCCCAATCTCCAAGATTGCCTAGGGAACTTTTGTGGAATGGACTCTCAGCATCTCAGCTGTGCTCCACCCAGGAAGTTTCTTCAGTGTTGTACCTTCTCTTAAAGCATAAACATAAGTTTATATTTCTAAGTCATCTCCAGTAATTACTCCACACAATCACTTTACACATACATTTATGATTCTGCAGAGAATCTTAATTTCATTTGAAAAGTTTATTTTGGAAAGTTGAATTTTTAACCACAATAAAGTTATTTTGAAATAATTTATGATTTTTATTTATTTATCAAGAAAAAAACCCACAAACACCTGTGGTATGACATCATAATGACATTTGCAACAAATGTTAAGGAGAATGGGGTGGGTTGACACTGGCCAGGAACTAAGCACCCACTCAGCTGCTCATCTCCTCTCTTCTACCCTCCTGCCAGCAGTACAGAGAAGGCAATTGGAAGAACAAAAGAATTCTTTATCGACAAGAACACTAACAAATTAAGGAAAGAGAAAGGGACCAAAAAAAGAAAAAGAAAAACCAACCCAAAAACAACCCCAAACAACAAAATGAAAAACCTGATGAAAAGACAACTGTTCACCACCTCCCACAAGTTGACTGATGTCCAGCTAGTATCCAAGAAACACTGGGTAGATTTAACCCTCATTTTCAACTGCTGAGCATGACCTTATGTCAAGTCATATGTCTTTAGGCAATTTGGGTCAGCTGATCTGGCTGTGTACTATTCAAACCTCTTGCCCACAGCTAGTCTACTCACTGTTGGGGACAGAGTGGAAAAAAATAAAAGCCTTGACATTTTTTAGCAGTAGATAAAACATTGTGTGTGTTATCAACACTGTTCTGATGTCAAAGCCAAAATACAGCACCATCCAAGCATTAATAAAATTACCTCTGTCTTAGTCAGACCCAATACAGAGGACTAGAAATTTTAGGTTCAGGACTTCTCTATCAGAGGAAATAAATATAAGAACATAAGAATGATTAAATAAATGAGATAAAAGACCTTTGCAGTTCATACCTTCTCTCTGATAGTTACTTGTTGCAGATGTCTAGGGAAGAGCAAAGGCACAGTACAAACATGTTAATACTTCCCCCAGGAGGCTCTTATACTTACAGAAATTTCTCATGCAGAGCCACAGTGCATGCTTATCTTTCTATCTAATAGGCCATGGGGTTGTGTCTTCCATGAACTTTTCCCATGCTTATTTAAGGTTTTTAAACTCTTATCAGCCACAGCATTTGATACATCTGAAAGTTTATTTTTACACATGTAACTGAAAGTCATGAATAATTATATTAATTTTACTAATAACTTTACATATATGCTCTGACTACTTAAAAATGATGAGATATCATTGTCTTAGATTCTACTCCAGTATTGGAAACCCAGGAAATTTTCTCAGTTGTCATGAAGGAACTAGATTTCCTTAATTTAATTTTCATTATCCACTGACTTCAACTCTTTCAGTGTCTCAGGATTATTCAGATCTTTACATAGTACTAGCTTCTTGCCTCACTCTCACAGCTGAGGCAGCACTGATTTTGTACAATGTCTTTAAATCACCTAGTTTTTTACTGTTTAGTCAGACTGTACTCCAGTTCCAAAGTCTTCCATATGTTCTTTATTCTCATCCTTTCCTTCCTTCCCGTTTCTTCCAAATGTACACCAAAATCTTATTGCAAATGAAAAACATCAAACAAAAAGAGAAATAAAAAAATAGAAAATTGAAAAAAGGAAAATTTATAACCTGATAATCTGAGTAAGATGTTACCATGGAAAAGAGCTCTTACCGTAAATAATGCACACAATATTATTTTGTAGTGTAGATTGCACTTATTGCTGTTTTTTGCCTTAAATTATATTCAATGCATATTTATACTGTGCATGATAATGTTTTATAAATAGCTCTAATGTAAAAATAATGAAGTATTATTAGTCACCCATCTTAAAAAGAGCTTATGTATGAGTTATGGCAACAAAGACTGAGAGAAACTCCTATATTAAGAAAAAATGAAGAAACTGTTGGTGTTTATATTATCAAAAAACCCCCAAACAAACCAAAACCAGAGAAGATATGACCAGCCCACAAACTAAGTGTTCAGAGAAAATAGATCATTAACTTCTTATCTTCTAACATATAAACAAAGGGACATGCACTAAAATAGAATTTAAAAGTCAATCAAAAGTTAGTACAAAAGAGTTTATTTTGAGATGCTTTGCCAAAGTCTCAAAGGATTAAAGTTTAAATTTCAAGGAAAAAACTCAAAAATAGTCCTAGACCTTACACTTGAGTTCAGTAATATGGTGATTTCTTCAGGATAAATTTAATAAGATGAGAGAGATTTTATTTTTTTTTACATTTACGCTACAAACTATGCTACACAACTACTTATACTCCTTGTACAGCTTTTGGGAAGAGTTTGGTATCTAGGAAAAGGATATGAAATGTCATTCAGGCTAAATCTTCAAAGGTTTTCTGTTAGAACACTTATATTTGCTGGGTTGTTTTCTCATGGTGAAAAAGGAAGACATCCATCAGGTGAATTAAACAGAAAACAGCAGATTAGAAGGAGTTTATTGAAGCAAAGGAGTAAGCCTGAAAAGAATTGTAGAAGAAACATTAAAATATGTAACAGGTTGGGAGAGACTTTGGATAGGAAAGAACAGCAGTCAAACCCTGGTCTGACATTGCCAGAAGTCACACCACCAGCATCACAACCTCAACCTGGACCTGCAACCAGCAGCCTCCTTGTGGGACATGAGGAGCAGCTTGCAATGAGCTGGCAGGCTGTCATTATGTGGCTCAACAACTAGGGACCTTCACTTTGTGCGTGCATGTGGGACCTTGTGCTGCACTTTCTCACCAATGACTGGATCAGCAAGCTGTAGGGAGTGGCAAGTGCATAGAAAGCTTGAATACCTATGGCTTCTTCAGGATATAAGTGAAAGTAGGAAGACCTACTCCCAGAAGAGGGGGTATGCACTTGTAATCCAAACTTCCCATGGAATGTACATAACTATTTACAAATTTCTGTTATGTATATGACTACGTGTTCATGTAGAGGGGTAGAACTAGAGAAGGGCATATAGAAATTTTTTGTTGACTAGCATTTTGCAAGTACCTAGTATCATGATTTGTTTCTTAGTTTTGGTATTAATCCTGA
Source organism: Zapornia atra (assembly GCA_013400835.1). Lineage (NCBI taxonomy): Eukaryota > Metazoa > Chordata > Aves > Gruiformes > Rallidae > Zapornia > Zapornia atra. The sequence continues at coordinate 28,487 of VZTU01014158.1, forward strand.
ATTATTGATGTTTGCTGTGATATTGTTTTTTTCCCTGTGATAGTCCTGAATTTATGTTAGGACGGAAACTGGATGCATAAGAAATCCCTCCCAATTCTCTGATCTCCATAAAAGAGAAAGTTGATTCCATGCAGATTTCTCACATACTTTAGTATACCTGAAATGATCCAGTAAACCTATTTTAGGCAACAAAATCCCTCTCTCAATGTAGGTTTCAATATGGTCATGCTACTTCACTGTTTTAGGAGAACTTTTAGCAAGATCCATTGCTATTTTACCACCAAATCTTACCAAAATATCTGCTAAGTTAGGTTCCCTGATGCTGAACCATTTGATTGTATTTAGACCATGAAGAAATTACACAAAAATATTGAGGGCCATGATAGGTGGCAATTTGGATACACTACTACACTTAATAGAATTTTGTGGGAGAATTCTTAACATAAATCTGTTAAAGAAATGCATTTATAAAGATAAATAATAGGTTGTGATTTTTTGTTTTAATCAGATTTATTTTGCCTCACATTTTTTAATTGTCTATACAATTTGTTTGTATCAATGACCTTCAGATTACCGAACCAAAATAATGATAACGTTAGAGAGAATGTGCAGGAGAGAGAGTAAATGAAGCAATCCAAGAAAAAAAATCAGGTCTCTAAACCATCAAGTATTATCTTTTTGTTTAGGAAGTTTCTAATGCATAATTTGTGGAAGCTTGAAAGGCTGTGTGGTTTCATGGTATACTCTTGTGCTGTTCTTTATTACCGGTCAGAGTATCAACAACATATCAGGTTTTATTTGGCATTTCAGGTATCACTGCAGTTGAAAATTATATTTTGCATATCTAGTAGGTGTGACATGTCAGCATTGTCAGAGAATATTCTCAGTAATATAACCAAGTTAGAAAAACATTATATCTGATCTGGTAAAGTCTATCTACTGAAATCTAATGAACTAAGCAGAATTTCAGAAGAGCTTGTGTTGTAATTTTCACAGTTTTCTTAGTTATTAATGAAATAACATTTTTCACATACATTTTGTGAATATCTTTAATACAAAAATATTATGAATTACTTTTTTTATTAAGTAAAACTGAAACTGATTTCAGAATAGGTCTAAAATTACAAATAGTTTATTTTTGTTCTTTTAACTTAATCCAAACTTTAGAAACAATGTTTATACGACTTTTTAGAGATAAAGAGCTTTGAAATACACAACAACAGAAAGGGTAAATAATTGAAAAGTCATTATCAGTTAGCATATAATAAGTATAATTTTACATGTATAATTCACTGTTTGATGAATATACTCTGTTTTAAAAGAATCAATCAATATTTTAAAAGAATCAGCCAGTACCCACTGATGACTATTGTAAAATCAGAGGTAATGGCAAAAGGAGATTAAAAGCAGGGACACCATTAATAGAAATAGAAAGTGTTTTGTATTTCATTTATATACATATAAAGCATGTACATGTTTAACTGTTGTTGAATTATGAAGATGAGCAATCATAAGGGTTTATGTTCATTAAATCTCACTATAAGTATACTGTCCTCCACAGGTGTACCGGTTTCATCTTAGAACGTGGAGTTCTGAGCCTCGGAGACAGTCATAAAATATTAAAGCAGAAACTGAACTGTAGCTGAATTACCACATGCTTCAACACATTTATTGTCTGACATCAACATTTTACCTAATTCAGGTTAATTTTACTTCTACATGTGTTTCGGAGGGGTCCTTGTAACAAAAATCTGCAAACCTGTACATGGAGTCATCATCATACTGTGAAAGTAAAATAGATCTTTCTGGGCTTTCTCCACATAAGAAACCAAGAAGTCATATAATCTTAGAGGGGTGCAAGCCATTCTTTAACCCTCAGCAGAGACAACAGTTCTTCCAACCTACAGATGCTTTGCTACAAGAAACAAAATAAATGTAAGGAACTTGGAAATAAAAACTAATAAAAACTACCACTGAGCAGATGGACATTCCCACCCAATTTGGTGCCATCTTCAAACATACTGAGGGCTCACTCAATCCCCTTGCCAGGTAATTGATAAAGATATCAAAGAGAACTGGTCATGATACTGAGCCCTGGGCAACACCTCTTGTGAGCAGCTGCCAAGAGGGTTTAACTCCATTCACCACAACTCTTTGGGCCTGGTCATCCAGGCAGTTTTTTTTTACCCAGCAAAGAGTGCAACAGACCAAGACATGAGCTAACAGCTTTTCCAGAAGAAAGCTATGCGAGAGAGTATCAAAGGCTTTTCTGAAGTCCAGCTAGATAACATTGACCACCTTTTCCTCATCCCCTAAGAAGGTCACCTTGTCACAGAAGGAGATCAGGCTGGTCAAGTAGGACCCGCCGTTCATGAACCCATGCTGGCTGGACCTGTTACCCTGGTTATCCTGCACAGGCCTAGTGAACACACTCAATAAAACCACTCCATGATCTTCCCTGGTACCAAGGTCAGTCTGAAAAGCTTGTATTTCCATGGATCCTACTTTCAGCTCTTCTTGTGGATGAGCATCACATTGGCAAACCTTCAGACATCCAGGATCTCTGCTGTTAACCAGGACTGTTGATAAATGTTGGAGAGGACTTGGCAAGCTGCTCTTCCAACTCCCTCAGGACCCTCAGGTAGATCCCATCATGCCCATGTCCCTGTGAGTCTCTGGGTGGTGTATATCCATAAATCTTCTCTGTATTAATGCCAGATTATCTTTGTAACCTCAGGGAAGGAATTCAGGCATTTTTTACTTGTTAGCCTGCATCTAAAAGAAACAGATGTATCGTTGGAATTACCAGAACTAAATGTAATTGATTATATGTAGGTCTCTAGTTTTATTAGATGTGCCCCACAGTATCCACGTGTCTGACAGATAGCACAGGACTTTCTTACATATCTGCCTTTCTAACATGGCAATAAAAGATAAGGTAGCATGACCTTTTTCCAAACACAATAGCAAAATAAATATCTTTTTCAGCTCTTCAGTATACCTTAGTGCATGCTATCTGAATGTTATGCTATATGATCCTCTGATCTTAGACGAAATGTCCCAAACTTTCCTTACAGGCTCACATTCTTCTTGAGGATATGTTTAGATTAACCTCTGAGAATGAAACCCTCAACCCTCTTCATGTCCTAGTATCCTGTCTACAAAATGTGTTACGAAACTCAGCCTATATCAGATTTCCTAACTGGCCTCAGAATCCAGGTTTCTTATCTCTCAAAGGGAAGAAGAGGCAATGTATATATTTTTGTCTAACATTAAGCCAATATGAACCTGTGCCACAGATTTGTACTAGGATCTCTGGACACAGTAATGCAAACAACATTCTTCTGCTATATGAACACCTCATTTTGCATTTTGTACCTTTGCAAACATGTTAAATTTAATTATTTCAAACAAATATAAAGAAGTATAAAAATAGTTATTTTTATGAAGGAATTTGTAGAAAAGTTCTTACTAGGTTTTGTTTGGGTTTTTTTTTTAATAATCATGATGTTATTTGATGCTTTAAGTAAAATACCATTTCAGAAAATCTTTGAAATTGAGAACGTGCTTGTCCAAATTGTTCTCTAGGGTACATTTTCTCTAAGAGGATATAAAGTAGTAATATTTTAATATTCTTAAAATATGTAGTATTTTTAAAATACTAAACCACTACTGTGTATAAAACTGTCAAACTATTTGGGATTATTAAGTACTACAGTGAGTAGCAAAGATGAGAAAGTTCTTTGATCTTAATTTGAAGCCTTTATGTATTTCTACATAAGGAAAGAGAAATCAAATCAAGCATTTGTCAGCTTAGGTAAAACATTATGTCAGTCTTGACAAAATGTCATTCTATTGGAGAAGAGTGAAAATGTACTTTCAGGTAAAATTAAGTGTGTTGGTTTTAACAAATACATGTGTGGTATTCTAGGCAAAGTCCATATAAGAAGAATATAAGAAAGCCACATAAGATTTATTTTGTATGATAGATTTACAAATATTTTCTTGTGCATTCCAGAATTATGAATTATTCTGCTAGTTTTATGACTAGGAAGAGGGATACGTTCAAGTGTATAATGGATATAGGAAACAGAAGCACAGTATGTTATTTTTTTCATATGACCCGAAGTTCTACAAGAAAATAAACTACAAAAGCAATGACTATATCTTAGAGAAAGCAAATGTACAGAAAATATAGACACCCTATCCTATTAATCTTTATTTTTCCTATAATTCTTTTGGGAAATAGTTTTAATTTAATCACAAGATGTTATCTTTTGCATTACAACATTTTCTTGCTTCCAATTTTGCATTTTCGTAACAAATCTGAAAAGATAGGTCATTCTGGACCATGGCACTAGTAATCATGTATATGGAACATGTGTACTTCACTGCGTAAAAGACTGCCTTGATGGCAGGGCTCAAAGAGTTGTGGTGAATGGAGCTAAATCCATCTGGAGGCCCGTCACAGGTAGTATTCCCCAGGACTCAGTATGGGGGCCAGTTCTCTTTAATGTCTTGATCAATGATGTGGATGAGGGAATCAAGTGCACCTTCAGTAAGTTTGTAGATGGCACCAAGTTGGGCAGGAGTGTTGATCTGCTTGAGGATAGGAAGACTCTGCAGAGTGATCTGGACAGGATGGATTGATGGGCAGAAACCAGTTATATGATTTTCAGCAAGTCTCAGTGCTGGGTCCTGAACTTGGGTCACAACAACCCCATACAACACTGCTACAGGCTTATAGAAGAGTGGCTAGAAAGCTGCCTGGCAGAAAAGGACCTGAGGATGCTGTTTGATAGCTGGCTGTATATGAGCTAGCCGTGTGCCTACGTGGCCGGTAAGCCTGTCATGGCTTAGACCCTGCTGGCAGCTGAACACCATGTGCAGTTCACTTGCTCCCCGCCCCCCCCCACCTCCAGGGAGGAATAAAAAAAAAAGAATTGACAAAAGCAAACATCACGTGTTGGGATGACAGTTTAATGGGACAGCAGAGAGAGGGAGAAATAACAACAGGACTTTATAGCAAAATATACCAAACTGGTGATACCCAATCCAGTCTCTCACTGGACCTCACAACTCAGAGCCATCCCTGAGCCAGCCCTGGAGGTATTTAAAAGATGTGTAGATGTGGCACTTAATGACATAGTTTAGCGGTGGACTTGGAAGTGCAATATTAGTGGTTGGACTTGGCGATCTTAAAGGTCTTTTCCAAAGAAAAAGATTCTATGACTGTATGATTCTTTTCTACCAATGAAATATATGTCTGGTTCAGCATTAGAACAAGAAGAAGGTGTTCTGAAAGCAAGTAACCCAGAAACATGTAACAGTTCTTTTTTTTTTTTTTTTCTCAGAGAGATTCCTAGGGATTGTGGGAAGTAACTACTTACTGCAGATCCCAGCAAGAGTTGAACACTGTCTTTGAAAGTTTGAATGAAAATGGACTTGCAATCTGTTTTGGTTTTTGGTTTTGTTGGGATTTTTTCCATGGTAGGATAAACTGAGGATATCACAGAGAAAGTGTTTGTTAGTGGTTTGGTGGTTTTGTTTTTTTTTGGAGAGGACAATGTTGTTTTTTGGGGTTTTGGTGTGTTGTTTGGTTTTGTTTGTTTTTTTTGAGGGGGCTATATATGTTCAGAATAGGGTGGATATCTGGGGGAAACATATAGTTAGAATTGATGTATAAATTATTTTTTTCACCCAATCCCACAATTTTATATGCATAATTCTATAAATAAATCTTGATTTCAATACCTTAATGTTATGTTTATACAGTTTAAAAAAAAAATGTGGTGCCTACCATTTTCCACAGACATCGTAACAGTGGTAATAGAGACAAGAATACTTTCTCTTAAGCAAGAATTTACACTGCGGCTTTTGAGGCTAGAAAACATCTGAACTTTGAGTTACAGGCACATAACTCTAACAAAAAGCAAGTTGTTCTTGTCTAAATAAAATTCTCCCATTATACCCTTTAAATTTAAATGTATGCTATACACTACAGAGTATGAAAATAATAATTCTTACATTTTTAAAAGACTTATGTAAATGAGTTTACTGTACTAATAGTAACCACACTAATGGAGCACAAGATTTGATTGAAAAGACTTGGATCACCAATTCTTTGCACAGAAAAAAAAAAAAAAAAGCAGTTTTTAAAGCATACATAGAAACACTGAAAAAAAAAGTTTGGGGAAAAGAAAATTTATTCTCTAAAAAATATAGAAATGCTATTTATCGTGTCAGTTGTCTACTCACAGCAGGTCTGAATGGAACATTTTGTATTCATTTATTAACATCTATAATTTTGAACTACCAGAGTAGACTAGGATTTCTAAATGAGCTCTAAAAGCAGATGAAAACTATGTCAGAAATAGGTGGTAAATAGTTTTTTATCATGTTACATACTTTACAATCCTAAATGCCCTGACTAAGTCTGTAGAGAGAGATGTGCCCTTCATTCTCTGTCTCATGAACAATCATCTTTGTCTCTCTGGTCAGCCATCTCACACAGCCATCAGGCCACAAACAACTCTCCAGCTCACTGCACAAAATTGGGATTTGCCTGCACCCCTCAACCATGAGAGTCCCCTCACTCAGGGACAGCTTTTGCCATAGTCTCAGCTTCTAGACACTGATGCCCATCCACTCCCATGTTACATATATCTGTTTAGTCTGGCGGTATCCCTCTTCTTACATTTATTCTTGTCATTTTATACTTGTTTGACAATGCAGAGACTAAATGGGCTTGGATACCAATGCACACTTCTTTACAGATATGTTTAAGTTTACCAAGTGACATGACGTCCCTGATTCAGGAGGAAAACAATATAGTCCTGCAGAAAGGTCAGGTGGGTCAGTACAGGGATTTCAACTGTGCCATGTGCAACCCTGAGGCCAGGCCCTGAGACCCTCTCTGTTCTCTCTTCAAGGTCTTTCTCTTATCTCCTGGAGTTATCCCAGATCTTGTCAGTTAAAGTGTAGAGAATACCCATTTCTGATAAGCCCATTCAGTTTTCTGAAAAACCTAAACAAGCTGTCACATTGCAGATTCTGGCAGTCTGCCCTTCTCAAAGGTTCTCTGTACCTCTCACAGAGACTGATGTGTCTCTAGCACTTAAATTTCTACCTTGCTCCTGTCGACTCCCCTATAACTGTATTTCAGCCACTCCCAACCCATGTCCATTACCACAGCAGCCTGCAGAATATGAGAAGATGCTGAGACAACTAGGTTTAGTCAGCCTGGAGAAGACAAGGCTTCAGGGGCTTATTTCTGTCTACAACTACCAAATGGGAGTTATAAGTTATAATACATTAGTTACATAAGTTATAATACATTAAAATATAATAAATTCATTTCAAAAATTAAAAGAGTAGAAAAGCGTATTGATAGAGAAATAAAACTGTGTCCCAGTGAAAAGCAGAAAAAGAGGTAATGATCTGTCTAATTTTGTTGCCGCCTCTAATAATTAAATTGTTGTATTAAGGCTTTGATTAAAACTTATAACAAGAAATTAAAAAAGCAACAGCATAGAACAACCTTAATCTGATTTGAATTATTAATTCTTCATTTAATTCTGAATCCAGAAAGTAATATGAGCCAGACTTCTATTAGGTGTTCTATTTTTCCAGCTAAGAAAATACAGAATGAGTCAGTTTATGTAGTACATGTGTTTTGGAAAAGCTTAAAGAATTCAGTGAGGGAAAAAAAAAAACAAACCAAAACCAACCCCACAAAATAACAAATCTTTTGAAGATATTGATATTTTTAAGGAAGCTATTCTGGGGCTTTTTTGTTTGGTTTTTTATTTTGGGTTTTTTTCTGTCTGAGGGCATCATTGAAATTCAACTTGCTTTACTAATAACTGCTATTTAGAAGTAGGATGCTCAGGTACAGTTAAGATGCTAGTCGCTCAGATTGGATGTTTGGATCTGTGGGACAATATAAATTTCTATGTCCCTCAAATGAAACTTGAGCCTTGTATACAACTGTACTCATGTGTGCATATGCATAGTATAAGCCCTAAACCAGTGCTGATATATGGCTAAAAACAATGCCTCAAGCTAATCTGTAGACTTGGAGAAAGATGTGAACTGCAGGTCTCACTACACTGCACGGACACTTCTGAGCAGGAGTTTCTGCTTCTGGATAGGTGTATGTAGACTGCATGCCAGCACTGCGTTTTCTTTGTTCTCATTCTTTTCGGGTTTTCAAAAATGCATGTTGAATTTCTTTGTAGCAAACGCAGGAGGAGCCATTATTAGCAGTTCTTGGCAGGTGTTTTGTCTCCTGGCTTCTTCCTGAGTCTTCTGCAGACTCAGAACAGAAAAGAGCAAAAGAAGAATAGATGATATCTTACCCTTTATCAGTCAGATACCTGCTGTGAGGAAGTCATCATTGATAGAGAAGGGAATAATAATTGCAAGATTTGTGAGGATTTATTAAAAGGAATAATGATTTAAATGAGAAATCTTTTATCTGCATAGTGCTTGGCTCTTTTGAGATACCTGCCTTATACAGACTTATAAGTGGAATAAATTGTGGAAATCGTGCAAAGGGATGTTGTGAAGGAAAAGAATATTCTAGGTTTTAAGAGTTGTCAGCCAAATTAATGATCCCCATTGTTATTAATTAGCTTCTGTAATAGAAAATGCCTAAATTACTGACTGGAGGAAAATGAAAAGGAATAGTTAATGAAGGATTGCATTTAAGCCTCACTGTTAACTGCAGGCAGAAACAGAAAAGATAACATTCAGTGAAGTCAGATTTAATTTCGACCCATGCTTAAGAACATGGTCTCTCTTTAGTCATAGGTAACTGACTGAAGAATGTTTCCATGCACATCTAATGCTGAGAGCAATGTTTTTTACTGATCTTACTGCCATTAGTAATATATTAAGTGGCTCACACCTATCACTTCCCTCCATATTGCTGGTCAATCTTCTGATGACTATGCCTCCTTTTAACTTGGTCTCATCATAAACCACAGGTTTACTTATGAAAATCCTGAAAACAACTTCTGATCTTTAGGGGTGAAATGTAGAGTAGTACTAATATCTTTTTTTTTTTTTTAAACTTTTATCCTTGTAGTTTATCATACCAGGGTAAAGGACTGCAAACTTGTTCAGAAATAGATGTAGATTTTTTTTTCTTATTTTTTTTTTTTTTTTTAAACTTTTATCCTTGTAGTTTATCATACCAGGGTAAAGGACTGCAAACTTGTTCAGAAATAGATGTAGATTTTTTTTTCTTATTTTTTTTTTTTTTTTTAAACTTTTATCCTTGTAGTTTATCATACCAGGGTAAAGGACTGCAAACTTGTTCAGAAATAGATGTAGATTTTTTTTTCTTATTTTTTTTTTATTTTTTACATATGGAGCTCTCCAAAAATATGAATTGGGTCACCATCTTTTCAAACTTTGTTAGATCATGTAACCTTTTCCAGTTTTAAATTAGAGTCTTCAGTTGCCCAGAAATACCTCTTCCTCTTTTTTATTGTCATGATCTATAAGAAAAGGATTATGGAAAATATTCACAGGTAAATTGCAATCCTCTTGTGATGTTTATTTTTATTATAACCTGGAAAGAGAGTAAGAACAACAGAACAGTTCTATAACCAAACCCAGGAAAACCACTTTTCCTTCCAGCATCTAAGAATATTGTTCCTGTCAACATTTTAATAAAATATTATTAATTTAGCTTTATGTAAAAAAACATAATTTTTGCTTTAATTGGGTTCAGTATGTATCCTAGTACGAGTCTATCTCATTAAAAAACAATTTTCCTGTCAATGCCTGTGCAGTAGAATATTCTAATCAAAAGGAGACAGAGATAACTTTGTATCATCTATATGGATACTCTCCTAAATACACTTTAATGTTCAGGGTAATTAAATAATTATTTTCACATTTATTTTAAATTCTGCTATAACTACAGTTCTATATGTTGTCCAAAGATATGCGAATGTCTTTGCTTGGAAGCCTACATCTGTTTTCCTAAAATAAGCGTACACATCACTTCTTTCTTACTGCTTCCCATTGTTTGAACAATATCTTGCTAGTGGTTTGAGATTACAGTCCTAATTATAATAGAAAATTGGACAAATCTCTGGTGGGGTTAAGTTTTGTAACTCAATTTAATTCTATGGAGCTGTGCTGACTTTATGGTAACTGAGGATCTGGTTTCACATTTGAAATTCTATGTTAAAGTTATTTTCTTTATTTTACAAAAACAATAATCTTTTCTAAAGTTAAAATGATGGCTTCTGATTTTAAAATTATTGATCCAAAACTAGAATAATGTAAATGCTTCAGTCCTCATGTAATTGAACAGTCAACCCAAAAATAACATAATCTACCCATCTTCAGTAAATAGAATAACAAGACTCACACATGGAATCATCCTCAGGGAAGAACTATTAGTGTAAGGACACTATAATGATTCTTTTGTTTAAATAAAAACTACCAACATGATTCTATGTTCCGCAGTGTGGGTTTATTCAGCTCTCAGCAAGCCAGCAGCATGGAGTCAAGTGCTCCTTCAGAAAGCCCAAAGGGAAGAAAAAAGCAGCAACCTTCCAGTGAACAAGAGGACCCCGTGGCTAAAGTGTATATAAGTTCTACTATCATATATCTTTTCCTTTAAAAAAATCCAAATCGAACATAAAAATAAAATAAATGTGAATTTGTACATGTGGAGTCTGTGAAAGTTTTCTAAACATCTAAACCTCCAGCTTTAGTTCATGATAGAAAAAGCACAGACTGTCCTTTTTGATGATAATGCCACAGGAAACAAAGCCAAGCAGAGAACCAATAAAAATACACTGTTGGAGTCTTGTTCACTGCTATGTGTTATTTTCTTAGCTCTTGGAGCTGAAGGGTATGGAAATAAAAGCTTTCTAGAGAACAGCCCATATGGTGAATGTATAATGTGTGATCAGGACAAAACATGAATTACCGTGACTAGTCCATGAGTATGTATTTCAGTGATTTTAATTAGAAATAAGAATATTTTCATAGTCTCGGATGCCTGTCAAGATTGTTGTCTTGATAGTCTAAAAATTTACTTTCTATTTCTATCAAAGTATTTCTATTAATGAGAGTGGACTTAACACTGCAAGTCTTCAATCTGCTTTCCATGTTTTTTCATTAACACTACCACAGCCATTGCTCTTTTGAAATGAAGCTCTTGAAGTGATACAAGCACAGTCATATTCTTTTACTGATATATAAAATAACTCCTGGAAAATTCAGAACTGGAGACTGACATAACATAAGAGGATATGGGGTAGTTTTCATTCAGTTCTAACCATATTGTGGAGCTGGGAAGTGGGTTTGAACTGGAAAATCCACCAGCATTCTTTAAATGAAGTTTAAACAATACCTTCTGAAGATGGGCTTTGTCATGGATTATATTGCTTGCAGTAGAGCTATTCAACCCCGACCAGAATGATTAGTAATTGTTGATCAGCAGCCAGCTGAGTATGAGCCAGCAGTGTGTCCAGGTGGCCAAGAAGGCCCATGGCGTACTGGCCTGCATCAGGAACAGTGTGGCCAGCAGGACTAGGGAGGTGATCCTTCCCCTGTACTCAGTGCTGGTCAAGCTGCACCTGGAGTACTGTGTTCAGTTTTGGGCCCCTCACTAAAAGAAGGACATCAAGATGCTTGAGCATGTCCAGAGAAGGGCTTCAAAGCTGTTGAAAGATTTAGTAGACAAATCTTACAAGAAGCGGCTGAAGGAACTGGCATTGTTTAGTCTGGAAAAAGGAGACTGAAGGGAGACCTCATTGCTCTCTACAACTGCCTTAAAGGTGATTGTAGTGAGGTGGGGATCAGTCTTTTCTCCCTGGTAGCTAGTAACAGGACAAGGAGAAAAGGTCTGAAGTTGCATGGGGGGAAGTTTAGGTTGGATATGAGGAAAAAATTTTTTACTGAAAGGGTTGTTAGATTTTGAAACAGGCTGCCAAGGGAGGTGGTTGAGTCACCATCCCTGGAGGTGTTTAATAGTAGATGTTGTACTTGATGACATGGTCTAGTGTTGGACCTAGTAGGGCTGAATAGATGGTTGGACTCAATGATCTTGAAGGTCTTTTCCAACCGAAAACATTCTATGATTCTATGATATATACTGCTAAGGTGAAACCACAACTGATAGAGTATCTATCAAGTAAAATCCAGCAAGACGTGTGAGTTGCTGTAAAGAGGAGGGGGGGAGGGGGGAAATTCTAGGATCTGTGTGTATACATATAAAAAACCCACCATTTTTCTTGGCATGTTGCTGTATTGACTAGATTTTAAGTAATGTATAGTCTGTGACTGGTAATAAAGTCATAGTTGTAAACACGAATAGCAGTTTTCCAATGAGCTCTGGATCATACATCTTAGATTATGCATTTGTTAAGGTACATAGTGTGGGTATAAAGGTTTGTAAATTAATACTGTGCAATGTAAATCTTGACATGCTACACAATAAGATACCAAGGTATTTGTACAAGATGGATACTAATAGTGTGTTTCCAGAGTATATACTAAGCCTTAAAATGAAACTACAAAAGAATTCAAATGCCCATTAATTGTTAGAACTTTTTCTTCTACTTTTATTCTTCTTTTGTTTGTTCTATTTTTTCTTTAAAAAAACCCCCACAAACAAACAAACAAAAAACCCCACACTTTTTTTTCTCCTCAGACAGTTCTTGGTATCACAAATTAGATATATGTAAGGTCTCATAATCTTTTTCATTTTCTGACAAAACCACAGTCCCCATCCCAAACAATAAATGCAATTCAAAGAAAAACAAAACCAAGCAACTCCTTTGATCTTACTTTGTTATATATGGGTCCCCATATCCACAGTTTTGGAGTGAATATGTTCTGAAGACCTGCAAAAGTACAGAAAACAATTTGGTTGCAAGGAACTCCTGAGGTTCTTCAAGCTTAACTTTCTGCTTAAACCATGTCTAACTTCAAAGCTAGATGAGGTTACTCTAGATCTTGTCCAGTCATGTGTTGAGTGTCCCCAAGAATGAAGAGTCCACAAAAATTAAATTCTGCAATCACTTTGAGATGGCATTCTCTTTGCGCCAATATGCCAGTAACATCTATGTGAGTTGTGTGTTGGAACTGCTTCTTAACAGCCTATATGGCATTAAATTGATTTTTAAAGCTAATATAACTACATCTCACAGGTAAAATTATTTCCTTATCTTTATTGTGAATATTTGTTTTGTGGGTTTTTTTCTCCATACTATAAAGAGTTTTGGAAGACTGCAGAGATTTAATCTTTGTTTTGTTTTTTTAACTCATTTGCCTCTAATAATACTGCCGCGGACCCCTCAGAGTTCAGTGCCCATCGCGTGGGGAAGCACAGCTTGACTCAATGTGAGTGACTTAAGCTTCACTTTATTGTACTAGCACAGGCATGATACAGGGACGGTTACACACCCGGCATTGGCTAATTGGCTATATTCTTTGCTTACAATTATAGAGATTGGTGAAAACTTCTAGTTACCTCATTACTTGTCCACGCGCAAGGCACAGGGGGAATACGTGCTCCCTACCCCCAGCCTCTGGCTCAGCACAAGCCAGTGCTATCTTCAAGGCCACAGCACCTGCCTTTGTTTCTTACTTTCAACACTTTCCCATCGCTAAGGCCTCTTATTATTTACAGCACTCTCCTTCTGCCAGGGCCTCTCTGTACTCTGTACAGAGACTCCGTTCACATGCTCTCCTAGCCACTTCTCCACATAATACCTATTCATTCTCTTGTCAATTTAACCTTGAATATGAGGAGGATCAAGATAGGACTGTTCTTTGCATTTCATGGCAAATTGTGTACACTATATTCCAATCGTTCTTTCAGCATGCTACCTATCCAGAGGTCATCACTCTCTGGAAAAAGTAGGAAGCCCTTCCAAAGACCTTCTGTTATCACTTCTAGTAGAGCATGCATGCTCATATTACATGAGGACTGCTGTCAATTACAGAGTCAGTAGAGGAAGGATTTTGGGTCCACTTACTAGTTAATTCCTTCAAAAAACAGACTAAGGAAACCTACAATAACAATGAATATGTATTCTAATTTACTGTAACACATATACTTATCACAGATACAGCAGTACAACCTGTGGGGTGACTTTATAAATAACTACAGAATGTGTCAGTTTAGGTCCATGTGCATTAGAAACATGTTATGGCTAAGAAACTGGTGATCACATCTTCCACATACCCACAGAGAGATCCAATGATTCTTCCTGGGTCCTGGTTACTGCTCTTCTAAGATATTAGACCAGGACTGCCTAGCATGTTACTGTCTTCTCTGCACTCTCCTTCCACAGAAGTAATTTTTTGTGTAACTTGCTAAGGCTGTGCAAAACTAGTTACTTCTTTTTAACCACAGATGTCATGTTGTCCACTACAGATCTAAGTCAGCCCTCACTTCACTTTCCTTTTCACTTGTGATATTTTTTTAGAACTTCCTAAACCTAGTTTAATTTATTGCTAAACTGGGTTAGAGATAAATAGCACATTTGTGGTTAAAGGGTCAGCTATTCATCAGTTCCTCCCTTGTAATTTATCTGTCCAGATGGCTTTACATGGCCCTCAGTATCACTTGAGTGACAATATCTCCCACTGATTCTGTAAAGTATTTGTAATTTATCATGCATTGCAAACACTTTTGGGAATCTTCCTTTACAATTAATGCCCTAGATACTAAGGAGCCAAATAGAAAAGTTAATTGAGTTATTCAAAAAGAATTTTATGTGGGCATTCAGCCTACATCAAAATCAGAATTTAAAAAAAATCACACAGCCATAACTTTATATTAAAAATATTAAAATTCAAGATACATCTTTCCCTTTCCTCTGTGAAGTGTCTACTAACCTTAAGTTCTGTGGGTGTTTTGGCATTCTTAGAACTTCCCTAGTGTAAGAAGTCTGTGGTGTCTTCTTGTTTTCAAAAATCTACTAAACTTCCAAAAGTTCTGGAAAAGTCATTAAAGAGCCTCATCTAGTAAACAGACTTTGTGCAAACATATGCCATACAAGAAGTACTGGGTCTATTCTTAACTGATTGCTTTTAGCAGAAGAAAGCCTCCATTTTGGAACCAGTGTTGCTTTTTGTATTACAGCCTTTTCTGCCCAGTGAAGTTCAATGCTGATCTATACTGAAGGAAGCCAGCTGGTTGGGTTTTGTTTGTTTTTTGTTTTTTATCTGACTATAAATTAGACTCCATACATCATTCTCTCTCTGAGTCTGTTCTTTGCAATAGGACATTTATCTCTCCTGCACTACTTTAGTTTGAAGTTCATGCTGCTACTGCAATAGTTCATACATCATCACAAATAATATATAAACAATAGAGCCTAGTTTTCTGAAAATAAAATCTGTAACTAAATTTTCCAGTTTTAAATGCTTTTATTTATTGATTTATTTTATCCTATGTATATATATTTTTAATTTCAGGCTGTTGTTTTCTATATTTATTTAACTTATACATTGTAACATAATTGTAATACAATGTGAAAAGGAGTGCAACTTCTTAATATTTGGAGCAGGATTTGATACCAGATACAATTTCAGGATATCCTTGAAGATATCGAGGAAGATGCAAAGTTTTTCAGAAAGAGACCACTGACGGTACAATAGAATCAGGCCATGATCTCATGAGCAGAAGATACCAAAGGCAGTCAGACAGGGATATACCGTAGATGAGCAGAAAATGAAAATGGGAACATTTCTCAAATCTCTAACCCTCTCAAGATCAGTTAAGTCAATAATCCAAAGGAAGACAGAGATGGAAAAATGGCAGAATACCAGCAAACACAAGTTGTACTGTCTTCTTTCATTACCTTATGACAGCACTAGACTGAAACAATACCCACAAAACCAATATTTGTTAGAGGGAGAAACTGTAAAAACCCATCTGCCATGTAACAGCTATGTTTGGTGCTGATGAGATGAATTTTGTATTAAAAAAGCTGTTTGCTTCTCAGCATCTCTTGCATGAGAAGGTAAGGTATTTTAAAGGAAAACTGAAAAAACCCCTTCAAAATACAGTGTATTCCTATAGTTACCTTCTGATATTTCCATTGGTATTATTATGGGATTTTGCCTCTTGTTCTGGACAATAGTGTAAATACTTGATAGAGGGGAACTGCAGGGGAAAATAATGTGTTTTCAAGAATCTACAAACATGCAGAACAACATTCTATCTCATTTTGTGAATAATACAAATGTATAATTTTTTTATTTTCAATATGCGCAGAAGTACTGAGCTTTTGAGTACCACCAGACCAAATTTTGATTAATTCCTTCCTGTTCAAGATCACACATTACTATTTTTTAAAGAATCCACAATAGACATTTAGTTTATACTTGATAAATTGAGGCATCTGAACATTAGATTTGTATATACTAAATACATGCTTTAAATATGTGCTTGCTTGTTATATCCATGCTTGTTACAATTTCTTTAATTCTATCACTATACTTCTTTTGTAACATTGTTGATTAATTAAAATTAATTATATTATTAATTATATTGGGAAATTGCAAGTTCACAAGAATGAAGACTATATGAGGGCATATGCTTCTGATACAGAATGCACTATTAAAAATTAATAGGCAAATGCTGTACATTTTCTGATACAAACAGAACTGGAAAAAACCCATCCAACTTTAAATATCACTATTTTATCTTGTTACCTTCATAATTTTTTTTATTTTGATACTTAAATGCCAGTAATATACAGATATTTTAAGATAGGCTTTGCACTTAGCTTCAGAAACCATAACTTATGGCATAGATCATGACTTTACAAATGTTTCACTGTAGTCTTAGCAAAGGCCCTTTGAGAACTAAGTTGAAGCCATCTATAATTTTCCTAAATGACAGATAATAGTGAATTCAACTGAGTACAAACACACAAAAAATAATTTAAAATTAAGAAAACCCTACCAAAACCCAAACCAAACCACCACCACCAACAACAACAACAAATAAAACAACACCTTGGACCAAGGATATATTTTGATGTAGGAGTTGTCTATATACATAAGTCATGGTGTAATGATACTCAAGACCGCGCTCTTACATATGAATTCTGAGTCAGCATACATTTTCAGACAGATTTACACTACCTTGCTCATTCACAGCTACATCATACGACTTTTAAGAACCATGCTTCAAAACAAAAACTGCTTAAGTATACTATGAGGGTTTAGCCATGTTCTTTGGATTTACATTACATTTCAGGATAAATTTCAAAGAAATATAGCAACAACTTATGAGATATTAAGCATCCTGGTGCAGATCAACAGAATTCTAAAATCCTTTGTTTCAGCTGAGATCCTGGTATGTGTTCAATACTCTTATCCTCAAAAATTTAGACTTTTTCACAGACCTTAAGCTGTATAGTTAGCATGCATTAGCATAAAATAGCATAAGAACATAAATTAGATTAAGGAGTAATGCTTTAAGGAAATACATGAAAAAGGAAGTAATCATGGATGAGAATACTTAAGAGGTGCTGAATATCCTACAGCTGACATTTAGATGTATTTAGACAAAGAATGATGAAATTAAACTAGTTAGCAGTAGTTTGACTCACAATATCAGAGTGAAATGGGCTTTCTTAATATATTTATATTCAGATAACTTTACATTCATGATTTTATGATTAGTGTATATCAGACACAGAACTCTGAGATTGAACATTTGAATACCAGTTCAGAGGCTGATCAAGTTAATGGTTTTCAAATATTTGTTATTTGTGATCCTACCAAAATTTTTCAGTGAATATGCATATTCAGTGTAAATCTACTTCCAATAGTTTATTTTTTGGGGGTTATTAACAGTTATGAGCAACACATTTATACAGATCACAAACTGATTTCCTTCAGCATTCTTATTCTCTTGAAATAAGTTTTGCTGCTATGTTTCAGACTTCTGGCTATCTTCCCACCCCCCTGTGAATAATTTTCTTCCTTCCCCTTCTCCCAGCTTCATCTGTTCTAGGACTTGATTTGTCGTTTTCAGATTTGTTGTTGTTGTTACTATTATTCTTTAAGACATAACTGGGAATATAATGTCTCTACTAGTGCATTTGTGTTGCTTCATTTTTTCCTAATAGAATCATCAGGATTTACACACTCCTGCATAACTGATGACTTGAACTTTTGATAGAATAACACTATGTTTAACACTATTGAACAGACACTAATACAGAACATGGACTACCAATTCAATAACAGAAGGGCTTGAGTGGGAGGATGTAAGTAAAAATATTGTGAGTATTGTGCCTGAGATGAGCTGTAGACAAGATGTCTAATCAAGAGTGAAACTGGCTAAACTGTGGAAAAAAAAAAAGGAAATAAAGCACTAGCCGGAATTCAGAGATCTTACTACAAAAATTGGCACTACACTCATATTTGCTTTAAACCCTTTATAGCTACCATCAAACTGCAGTCCTATTCTGTACTGGAAAATTTATCTTATGTCAGTTCTCAGTAATTTCTTCTTCAAATACCATTTAGGTCAGAGCTAGTAATAGAGAATAATGGGACTTAGGTAGATTTTACTGTCTTGGCAATGCGAGGAAAAGGGTGAAAATCTAAGTTGCAACTGGACATATTTTAGCTGCACATTTATAGTTGCTCCATTATTTATCCTCAGCACTGTGAAGTAGTGAATAATGAACAGGTTGCAGTAAAGTTTTTATGGACACGCGTGGAAAGAGCTAGAGGGAGAAGAGCTGAGGATGACTCTAGAAGCAAGTAAGCTTGGTGAATTTTTAATTCAATTTGAGTAAGTGAATGTTATTTTGATTGTGTTATTGCATTTTAGGACAAATATTTGTCTGGTTTCAGAAGGGATAAAGTTAATATTCTTCTGCAATATACAGCAGCTCATATATTGCTGCGTTTTGGATTTGGGATTAGAATTTTGATAACACACTGATGTTTTCAGTATTTTTCAGCTTCTCAAACTGCCCTGCTAACAAGAAGTTGAGGGCCACATAAGAAGCTTGGAGGGGGCATAAACAGGACAGGTGACCCAGACTGATCAAAGAGATATTTCATACCATACAATGTCATAACCTGTTTATAAGTGGGGTTGGGATGAGGGCTGAATGGCAGTCCAGGGACAGGGGGACCGGGTGTGGCAGCTGGCAAATCTTGAGCAGCATTGACTTTGGTGTGATGATTGAATACCTACCTGCCGATGGGAAGTAGTAAACGAACACTTTGTTTTGCTTTGCTTGCATGTGTGGGCTGAGAGGCTGAGCAGTTTCTTGGTCTTGCACAGTAGCTGCAGGTCTTGTGTAACCTTGACTTCAGTGGGAGAGAAATTATGCCATTCATCACTTGTTTTGTGCATATATTATTAATATATATTATTGCTAGTATGTTCCTTTTTTGTGTGTGTGTCCTATTAAATTATTTTAATTTCAACCCATGAGTTCTTTCACTCTTCAAATTCTCTCCCCTGTCCCACTGGGAAGGAGTGTAAGAGAGACTGGGTGTTACTTGGTTCCCAGATGGGGCTAAACCATGACAGCTTGAATCAACCTAAATCTCCTAAGTGATTTCTTCTGAATATGGAAAGGATTGTTAAGCTGATTCCAATGATGAATCAGAGCTTTCTTTGGTTTGAGAGGATAAAAAGGCAGCTGCTAAGCAACCACAAGAGAGCGTGTAGGAAGTGGTTAGTTTGCAACGAGAATAGAAATCTCTAGGAGTATAAAATTCACTTTTCCCTGCACTCTTCACTTATAGGTGTGTCTGAACCTGAGGTATAGCTAACCATAAAACCCAGACTTCACTTTGTTGTTAACTCATTGAAGAGGTAGGGTGGAGTAAGAGAACATGAGATCTTCAGGGGTGGAAGAAGATGATGCTGGTAGTAGTAAATTTGGTAGTTATTCAAAGTGATTGCTGAGTTTGTGATAATAAAAAATGACCAAATAAGGCTATTTGATGTGGAAGAGCAGAACTAATTGTCCTAATCTACACTGGCAATAATGAAATGAAGTAGGAGGAACATTTTAGGGTTGAAATTCATGTTGCTAGGGTTCTGCCCAGCAGGGAGCCCAGGTCTCATGGCAACAGCTTGTGTAATGCTGTCAGCTATATAAGGAAGACCTGAAGAAACTGTACATGAAAGATGAGTTTCACATTAACTAGGAAGGAGCAAATCTGCTGGTAATAAAAACAGATATATCATGGATATAGTCAATATCTTCATTAATAACCTGGAAAGAAAGCACATGGGGTAATGTCTGTGAGTTTGAAAAAAACACTAAGTTCATTCAAATATTCCTTTGATGTCTATGAAGTCTGAGAAGACATGACAATACCATGTCTGGTATTGAAAAAAAGAGTTGTGTAAAAATGTATGGTAAATGCTAGAAGAAAAGTGTTTCCATAATGCTAAGCACAGAATGGATAGGAGAGAGTTGCCTCTGTTCTCTCAAGAGAGAGACATTAACATTATTATTGCAGAGCTAAACAGCTGTTGTGGGTTTGCCCCAGCTGAGAGCTGAGCACCATGCAGTCTTATGAGTGTACAGTGAGTTCTCAGCATCTAGCGTCCTTTACCAGGAGGAATAGTTTGTTCACATTCATATTTTCTTCTTCCTTGCTATAGGGGCATTATAGCAAGGAGATTATTGTGGATTATTGGGGATTATAGGGGGATTATCGTGTCATGTTTATTAACATCCTTTTACACCTCAATGATCTGCAGGTCCATTTTGTATGCTATTTACAGTATATGCTGCTTTTTACATATGTTAGTTATCAGCCATTTTTTCATCTCATTACCACTAAAAAAGCTTTCATCCATCTGAGTCAGTG
Organism: Zapornia atra; assembly: GCA_013400835.1. NCBI lineage: Eukaryota > Metazoa > Chordata > Aves > Gruiformes > Rallidae > Zapornia > Zapornia atra. The sequence goes on from VZTU01014158.1 coordinate 49,343, forward strand.
TATCTTTAACTAAGAATGAGTTGTTTATAGCTGTGGCATCTCCAGTACCAAGCCTGTGCTCCATTTCTAATCACCTGTGTTCTGAACCCTTCTTATCCCTTGTGATCTTATTTGAAAAGTCATGGTGATTAGAAGAGGTTCCTGAGGACTGCAGGAAGCCAAATGTCATTATCTCTAAGAGGGGAAAGAAGGAAGATCCAGACTTCAGTCTACTCAGTCTCACCTTGATTCCTGAGAACAGAGCGAATTATCCTGGAAACTATTTCCAAGAACATCAAGGACAAGAAGATGGCTGAAAGTTATCAGCACAGATTCATGAATCAGATATCATACTTAGCCAATGAGGCAGAGTGAAATGAAGGTACATTGCATTAACATCCTCTTAGATCATCTGATGAAGTATAGACTAGATGAGTGGACAAAAAAATTTAGAGTGAGGTAACCTTAAGAAGACAACTACGCCACTCTGACATAAAATCTAAGATCTGAATGAGTATAATGAGTCATTGATTTCCTTTGACTGTTTCAAACATATGAACATATTCTACAAATAACACCCAATAGTAAGAGTTTGGTCCAGCTGTGACTGCCACTAGGGTCTTGGAAAATCAAGACACTCTAGTTGGTTGAGGTGTTCAAATACTGAGTCATATGCACCGGGTTCACTGCTGGCTCAGCTTTCAGCATGGTGTTAGTTTTCTGTGGATGTGTGTGGATTGTGTGTATAGGTGGAGACAATTATTTTAACTATTTATTGCTTTGCAATGTAAATAGTTGGCATAAGCTTCCAATGATGACTGGAAAACCAGATTTTGTTTAGATTTCTTTTTTTTTTTCCCTTGTTTTTGTTGGGGTTTTTTTTTTCCAATTTATATTCACATGTTGTCTAAATAAAATTAAAAACAGGGAAATATTTTCCTTTGTTTCACTTCCAATGAGCTGTATAAACACTTGTCTAACAGTTGTGCATCACGTGTAACCCACACACACTGCAAAAATTCTTCTGAGATTAACTTCAGCAGAATTTCTATGAATATGTTTGAAGTTCAGTATGATTATGCTGGAAAATTACTGCATCATCAGTCTTGGGACTGCAGTATTACTTCTGTTAATATATTAATTCAAACTAGGGCTGAAAAAGGTCATTTCAGACATCATGGACTGAAGCAGCATCCACAGAATTAACGTGTTAGCAGAAACTGAAAAAACCTACATTTCTCCAATCACAGGATTAAAGCTATATTCCTTTGACGTAACTAGGAATCTGAAAACAGATTATAGGCTTTAATTGTGGTCTAATGGGTCATATATTGTACAGCTCTTATAGTCATTTGTGTCACGTGTTACATGATGTCAGACATAGTGCCATATATTCAGTAATACTGTTTGTTATTTTTTTTTCAAACAAAACACTATGTTTGAGATCTTATAATAGACACGTACCCAGAAGGAGAAATTGGACCTTTTAAAACTTCTAGCAAAATTAAAGAACAAAGCAATTGTGTTCTTGCCTTAGTGCTACTGTCACTGACATTAAAAAAGAATATTCATTTAATTGAAACAATGAACTATAAAAATTCAGAGGCAGCATTTTTGAAAATACAATAAAAATATTTTGTGCTTAAAATCAGTTCTGGATTTCTTGTGTATGTTTATTGTATTCATATATCATTGCATAATGAAATCAAAGTTTTCTGAGCCAGTATTTGACTTCAGACACAGAATACTGATCCTTGCATGAGATATGTAGGCAAGCTTGTGATCATCCCTATTCCTTTACAAGTCTTCATTACTAATCAGGCTTGTGGATTGACCTTGGACTTGCTCCATCACTTGAGATTTGTCCCATGATCGCTAAACTGGTGACTGAACCCGCTATTGCCACAAGATATGCTCTGCTTGTTTGATTTGGAAACAATAGGACTGTTTTCTTCTAGTTGAGCTGATGATTTTGCCTGTATTGTTGAGATCTTTGTCTCCTGGCTAGTCTTTACTTGCAGAGTAGACACACCTTTCCTAATTCTTCACATTTTTTTGTTCTCCAATGATTATAGATCTAGAATTGCAGAGGGATGAATTCAGGTCTAAGTCCTCATATAATTGTGTTGATGAATGACATCTTTGCTAGCTGTTGAGAGGCAACTGTGTTTCATTTTGGCAGATGATAATTGCTATTCACACCTACATTATCTCTTACAAATCAATTTACCTAAACATGAATCTCTGAGAGTTTATGAACCTGCAGCTCATTTAGAATGTTGCATAACGTCTTAACAAAACAAACTGCTAGAAATATAGCTTTCTCTGCAAGTTCCCAAACAAGTCCATAGCTTCAGAAGACTCAAGAAAAGCTATTCTGGAACACTTCAGGAGGAAAGGCCTTCAGTTCCTTAGTGTCTTAGACCTTCAGTTGCTGGAACAGGCTGCCCAGAGAGGTGGCGGATGCCCCGTCCCTGGAAGTGTTCAAGGCCAGGTTGGATGGGGCCCTGGGCAACCTGGTGTAGCTCCAGGCCTGGAGGTTGGTGGCCCTGCCTGTGACAGGGGGTTGGAACTCTATGATCCTTGGGGTCCCTTCCAACCCAGACCATTCTATGATTCTATGATTCCTAGATTCCATCAATTACAATTTTCTACTCCTTGTTTTTCCCTACATCTCCTTATTTCCTAGTCCAAACCTCTCACTCTCTAGCATAAAATTTGCTCTTTAGTTTATTCTGTATCTTCTATCTAGCATTCTGGTTTAACCTACAGTTTTCTGTCACATCATTCCTAATTCAATAGTTTTCTAAACAGAGAGAAATCATTGTTTTTAAAGAGAGTCTAATTGCCTGAGTTGTATCTTTGTTTCAGACCAGCATATTCTTACATCTTGCCACAGTATCTTATATTGTTATATATCATGCCAAGAGACATATCAGCCGGTATGTAAACATCAAGTAGAGGGAGGTGATTATTTCCCTCTGGCACTTGTGACACTGCATCTGGAGAACTGTATCCAATTTTGGGCTCCCAGAACTGTACTCCAATTTTGGTTACAAAAAACCCCACTAAAATATTGGGATCCAGAAAAAAGCCACAAAGGTTGGTAGAGAACTGCAGCCCATTATAGAAGGACAAGCTGAAAGAACTCAGTTTTCTTTTCTACCTTTAGAAGACCAAGGGAATTTTTAATTTCCCCGCACCCTTTCCCCCCACCACCACCCCCCCAGCCCCCCGACTTTTCTCCACAGTGGACAACAGAAGGATGAGAGGCAATGGACACAAACTGAAAAATTCTGGGAAATTCTGACTCGCCATACACAAAACCTTTTTCATTATGAGGATGATCAAGTACTGGAAAAAGTTGCCAGAGAAGGCACACAATCTGTATCCATGAAGATAGTTAAAAGTCAAGTAGCAGGCTTAAATGCTATTAAAGAAAATTAGAGAAGGCTTTGATGATATTAGAGAATAAGGTGATAGTGTGTATTGCATCAGCTCACAGGAAGCAGTCCATGACGAAGTAAATGTATAAAACTCTACAATTTTATTCTTATATTTCTGCTTGTCTTTTTTATTTTTCCCCCCTCCCACTCAGTTGATTTCATGGGGGTTGTTGGTAAGGGGTTTATATTTTACAAAAAAGGCAGGCTCTTCTTTTTAGTCTTTCATTAAATAACAACACTCAACTCTGATTATCCAAAAACTGATTTCAGAAACAGAGAAGAGTTTCTATATTCAAAACTGAAGTTCACATTTACCTATGCTTGTCAGATTAATTCCTTTAACAAGTGAATGGCTTGGAATTCACACATAAAATGCCAGAGAACAAGAAAGCAAGTACTAAGAACAATTTTAATAGCAAGTAAGATGATTGAAAATACAGGAAAGAAAAACTTCTTTTTTCCCTTCACATGACAATTTCAGGTGGTTATGACAACAGGAAAATGAAGAAAAAAACACAGGTTTTATGTAGTTCACAAATGACAGAATTTTAGGGGTTGGAAGGGACCTCCAGAGATCAAGTCCAACACCCCTGCCAAAGCAGGTTCCCTAGAACAGGTTGCACTGTTAGTGAAGCTGAAATGCTCCCTGGATTTAATTTCAAGAGAATATGTAAAAAAAAAAATATTCACCACTTACAGAAAGACCTGAAAAATTGTCTTTGAATAATAATTTTCTGTTATATTTCATTCATGAGTAAACAAAGTGCATCAGCTTTTCTAGGAACATAATGATAGTGAATATTTAAATTCAACAATTGAACCTGACCTTAGTTTGGCAAATCAGTGACAGTGATAATATGTAACTTTTATGGGAGCAGTTACCTTCTGCAGCAAAAGTAGGCATTAAAGTAATACTAGACTAAATGTGTGATCCCACTAACTCAGCTTTTATTCTCTGTTCTGAAATGTGAGTTGTAATATACCTTCTTGAGAACATGGTTGAAGGAAATAAATCTTTGCTATTTCTACAGTCTTTTCCAAAATTTCATTGACCCTTTCAGTTAACCACTACTTACTGTTAGAAGTCAGACTAATAAGAATAAGGGTACAAAAAAAAAAAACCCAAAAAAAGCCTCCATTTTTAGCTTTCTTATCAAGGACTCAGAGATTTGTATGAATCCACAGAGGAAAACATGCTATTAAATGCATAAAATATTTGGAAATTCGGAATTTAATCATGTGCTGTAATATAATAAACATTGCGGAATACCTGACATTGGCATCAGTCAGTCTATATTAGTGATTCCATTGTTCAAAAATATGTTTATTGCCTGTAAGTAAATTTCAGTTATTTCAATAGCAAGTCATTGAAATCCTTAGCTGTAAAGAACATGTAAAGTAGACATATGGAGGCAGAAAATCAGTTTATAGTTAATGAAACTGCACATGCTTTATGTAAAACACCTTATTTATGTTCCAGGGTGTGTTCTCTTTTCAGTTCAGCTATCATATCATGTTCCAACAGATATGTAAATGCACGCATGTGTGTGCGCACACGCACACTCACACGAATACATTGAAGTCAAAATCTAGAAGGCTTTTTTTAGACTCATGTTCTCCTGTTATCTGGTTACTCAGTTTAATATACCTTGGCAGAGAGCAGAGGTGCTACTGCAAGGCTGCCATTACTATGGAATCATTAAACTAACATATGGTTGGTACTCTGCTCTGCAGTCTTTTTTAGTGAGTGTGTTTGATGTTTGTCAAAAGCATTCATATTGGGAACCTTAGGTTGCCTGTAGGTGTTTATCTCGTGCGGAGTACTCATCCTATAAACATCTTTTAAAGATTTGTTGAAACTAGAACAATATTTAACTTTTATTTTACATATCTTTCTGGTAGGCTTTACTTTTGTAGGCATTTAATTTCCATGTTAGGTGTCAGGAAGTAGCTATTAGCTAGACTTTTTTTTTCCTGGTTTGAGTTTATAGGAGGTTTTTGGTGTGTTTGTGTGTGTGTGTGGGGGGGGGGGTTGTAGGGTGTTTTTTTTGTTTGGTTTATTTATTTATTTTATTTTCAGAATGTTCTTGTCATAGCCTAAGGTCATTACCTCTACAGGTAATTTACAAGAGACTTGGAAATCGATTCATCCCCTTCATCTTCATAACAACCTTTCATCTATTTGAAGATTATTACCATAACTCCTCTCCTTTATAGAATAAGCAGATACAATGCTTTCGTGTGTCTTCCTATTGTTTTATTCTGCTATTATCTCATACTCTCTGAAAGAGGTAGTATTAATTTCCATTCTTCAATATACAAGGTTCTAGAAATGTCAGGAAATTCTACGATGTCCTTTTTTCCCCCTAATCACGCATTTTCTTCTTTTATACATGACACTTTAACTTCAGTTTTTCCTTCTACTGCCAGTCTTTACAGCCCAAAAAAATAAATCACGTATTAAGTGAAAAAATAAAGAGGAGGGAAGTTCAGATTGGTGCTTGGCAGTCCAATATTCAATCTGGCAAAGCTCTTAGTCACTTATTTACAGTTTATTTTGACTTATAAATGTTGCACTTCAAACAAAACCTGCACATTACTTGACAGTATATAGCAGTGAAGAAGTCAAGGAGCTGTCTCAGACTTGTTTGAGAGAAACAGTATATTACTCACAGAGTGGTAGACCTTGTTTTTCGTGACTTAACATAGGCTATACTTAGCCTATACAGTTGCATCTGTTCCCATGAGAGTCCTAAATGATTAAGGTGATATTAAACAGTAAGGAAGGTGATAAGAATCAATGCATTATATTTGAAGCTTTACAAAGAGCAACATTGTTATTCCTCCAATCCATCTGAAGCACTGAGGGAAATGAAATTATGAAGCTAGGATGGTTTTTAAATTTATTTTTAAGACAGTTTAGTCAGTTTATTTTTTAAATTGCAATTATATCTATTTCATAGAAAATATGAAGATGTAAACTTCATGCTTCAGCTCTGTTATCACAGAATTATGGAACAATAGAATGGTTTGGCTTGGAAGGGATCTTAAAAGATTATCTAGTTCCAATTCCTCTGCCACGGGCAGGGACACCTTCCACTAGGTCAGGTTGCCCAAAGCCCTGTTCAACCTGGCCTTGAATGCTTCTACAGAGGGGTCATACACAAGCTGGTTTGCTCACAGAAAAGTGTGGTAAATTGCATGGTACACTCATCATACCTATGTCCAAATTGCCAACTGAATAGCTAAATATGGATGTATTTACAGGTTAAAAAAAAACAAAACAAAGTAAACCAAATCAAACCTAGCCAACCAAACCAAACCAACCAACCAATCAACCAACCAAACAAAAAAACCCCAAACCAAAGAAGAAACTAAAAATAAAACCAAAACAACAAAACCCAACAAAGATTTAAACACACAGTCCTCTGTGTTCAGATTCCAGAGAGCAAATTTGAGGCTGCCCTCTATTTTTCCACAACTGTTTGCTTTTGTTGTGATACTTCCACCTTTGACAATGAATTTTGTTTATGTGGCAACTTTTTGGATGATTTGTGGATGTGGGTGTGGCCTCTATGAGGAAATGGCAGGGGCTGCCAGAAACAATACAGCTGATTCCAGACAGCTCTGAAATGGAGACACAAGTATGAGGAGGAAGGAGCAGCAGGAAGGTGCTGCTATGGACTGAACACAACTGCCTAATCTCTATCCCCCCTAGTGCTGCTGGGATAGGGTTGGGGAGTTGAAGGAGTCTGGAAGGCAGAAGTGGACTTGAATCTGGGAAGAAAGGACTGCATGGAGTGGATTTTTTTGCCTTTGTTTCTCACCATCCAACTCTATTTTTAACTTATAATAAACTATTTTTTCCTCAGTTTAGTCTGTTTTACCCATAATGGTAACTGGTAAGTAATCACCCTGCCTTTATTTTAACTAACAATGTTTTTCATCTTATTTCCCCCCAGTCTTTCTCTTGAGAAGGGGGAGTGAGTTAGGGTCTGGGTTAGGGTCTGTCAGCCAGCCAAGTTCAACCCACTACACTTTATAAGAATTAAAATAAATTTAATTTAATATTTATGTGTTTCAGAAATGTCTTTATTATTTTAATTTATTGTTACACATGTAATTATAAAATTATACCTAAATTAAATAATGCAGCATTGTTCTGGCAAATTTTTACTGTCTTTTACTACTCTTTTCATTATCTGTGCTCTCTTCTAGTCTCTGGGCTGTTATTTATTTATAATACTTTTATGTATTTCTGTCTGTATATGCTGAAGGGCACTATATTGGGGGAAAGAAGCATCGTTTACATTTTATAACTTCTTTCCATTTTCTTCATAGAAAGTATGGATTTTGTGCTGTATTTTTTTACTATTTATTTTTTACACTAGAGTTTACAATTTTAAATATTGATTACCTAGGTAATTTCTTAAATATTTACCAATTATTGTTCATACATTTCTGCTAATACTTTTTTCCTCTCAAATAATTCATTTCACAGTTTTGAAAAAAATAATGTTCACTTCTGTAATAGCTGGCTTTTTCCTTTACTTAACACTTTATCTGTCAAGTGGGATCTGATTGCCTTTTATGACAAGGTGACCCACTTAATGGACAAGGGGAAGGCTGTGGATGTGGTTTACCTGGACTTCAGTAAAGCCTTTGACATGGTTTCTCACAGCATTCTGGTTGAGAAACTGGCTGCTACTGGCCTGGACAGGTGCACCCTCAGCTGGGTAAAAACTGGCTGGATGTCTGGGCCCAAAAGGTGGTGGTAAATGGAACAAAAACCAGCTGGAGGCCGGTCATGAGTGACGTCCCCCAGGTCTCAGTCCTGGGTCCAGTTTTGTTCAATATCTTTATCAATGACCTCAATGAAGGGATTGAATGTTCCCTCAGTAAGTTTTCAGATGACACTAAGCTGGGAGGAAGTGTTGATCTGCCTGAGGGTAGGGAGGCTCTTCAGAGGGATCTGAACAGACTAATTGATGGGCTGAGACCAATGGGATGAAGTTTAACAAGGCCAAGTGAAGAGTGCTGCACATGGGATATTACAACCCCATGCTGTGCTACAGGCTTGGGGGAGACTGGCTGGAGAATTGTCAGGCAGAGAAGGACCTGGGGGTGTTGGTTGATTGCAGGCTGAATGCGAGTCAGGAGTGTGCCCAGGCTGCCAGGAAAGCCAATGGCATCCTGGCTTGTATCAAAAATACCAGAGTGACCATTAGGTCTAGGGAGGTTACTATACCTCGGTTCTCGGCATTGGTGAGACTGAACCTCGAGTACTGTGTCCAGTTCTGGGCTCCTCAACATAAGAAGGACATTGAGGTCCTCAAGTGGGTCCAGAGAAGGGCGACCGGGCTGGTGAAGGGGCTGGAGGGAAAATCTTCTGCGTTATAGCTGAGGGAGCTGGGGATGTTTAGCCTGGAGAAGAGGAAGCTGAGGGGAGACCTTATCACCGCCTACAGCTACCTGAAGGGAGGTTGTAGAGAGGTGGGTGATGGTCTCTTCAGCCGAGTAACAGGAGATAGGACAAGGGGAAATGGCACAAAGCTGTGCCAAGGCAGGTTCACATTAGATGTGAATCTTCTCTGAAAGAGTTGTCAGGGCCTGGAACAGGCTGCCCAGGGATGTGGTTGAGTCACCTTCCCTGGATGTGTTTAAAAAAAGAGTAGATGAGCTACTCTGAAGATGTTTATCCTCAGGCAGGAACAGCTGGACTTGATGATCTTAAAGGTCTTTTCCAAACTTGTGATTCTGTGATTTTGTGATCTATCACAGGGCTCTCCCATACCTGATAAAGGGTTTTTGAGGATGAAAATGTTTTCTTCGAAATTCTGTAGGTCTTTTATATTTGCAATTAGAGTCTTGTAGCACTAGATGTTTTATTTTTATCAGATACTTTATTGTTTCAGGAACTGATCAATCTCTCCTCTAATGTGTTTTGGGGGTTTACTGACATGCATGGAATTAATAGACTCCAAACAGTTAAGCCTGCCCTGACAAAGTGCACTCTTACTCCTCTTGCCTCAGTTTTACCTGCAAATATTAGCAATAATATTCCTTATTTTAATTTTCCTTTCATGAGAGCCTTCCTAACAGATAAACTTATTTATACACATGAACATTTTTGTTTGTTTTGGTTTGGTTTTGTTTACAATTCTTGTTTATGTACCAGACAGTTAAATAATTGTTAAAACAAATTATGGGTCATAATAGGTGTCTTGTTTATAAGGAGAAAACAAATCATACTCTGTTATTCTTTCATTACCATGCATAATGAAATTAAAACCTGAATAATAGAATAGAGAGAAAAAGAAAAAAAAATTGCTATGGTAAATCTAAAGTTTTTCTTATAGCTATTCTGTTCACAAACCTACGGATCACTTAACATCTTACTTTTTAGTTACATCCTTCCTCAGTGAACAAAGAGGTGATGGGCATCTCAGCAATACACAAGGAGAATAAAAGGTCATTTTATACCAGCTGTGACCTCAAGATTTACATCTCTGGTGTCTGGATCTGTGTCTTCTAAATTCCCTGATACAAAGAACTATTCTGTATGCTTCTGTCTGGTGCTCTTATTTATTTGCTAATTGATCAGACATGAATGACCATATCAAGCTAATCAAGAAGGAATATTATAACTATATGATACAACATTTATGACAACTTGTTTACATGTGAGATGTGGATGTCTTACTGTCACAAATATTTGTGAAGTCTGATTAAACAATAAAATTCAGGGAATCACTGAAAAATTCCTTCCAAATATTATGTATATATGTATATATATATATATATATGTGTGTATATATATACATATATATAATTTTCTTCAACATCTTTGATAAGAATTATTTCATTATTTCAAGTTTTTTATGTGTGAAAATTAGTCATGTCATTTTAAGCCAGACTTTCATGGTAGCATGGAAAGTTGTAGATGCTTTAAAGGAAAACAGTAGGAATTTTCTTAGACAGCTATTGTAGATGCATGTGGTCAGACAAATCCTACAAAACATGTCTAAACAAAATTTAGTCAAGTTGAGTGAAGAATCACAGAATTTAAGCTATATAGAATCGATGTCTGTTTCCTTTAACAGCTCTTATTTGAAATTATATTGCATCAATATTTATGTATCTTAAAATAGTTGGGAGAGAATTAATTTCATTCTACTTTCCAGAGGAAATTAATCATATCCTAAGATGGATATGTAACATTACAATGTTAATTATAATTAATTGGCATCTAATTAATTAGTCCTATAACTTATAGACACTTAGATTAGATGTCTAACACTTGGCTAAATTTAGAAAGAAGTTGTATTTCCCATAGTTTTTAATCACTATCCATCTTTAAATGAGAATATTATTAAAATATTTTGTAAATATAAATACAAAACTATGTATTTCATTGCTCCCTCCCTTCTTACGTGAAACTGCTGGTCATTTTGAGAACTTGAAAAAAAATTTTAAAACTTGTCATCTTTATAAAACGTTTGTGAAATGTAAATTAACAAATCTGCATAATTATGAAAAATGGACAAAATAAGGATGTTATCTTTCATATTTTCAAAAAAAAATAGCTCTAAAAGTGTTTCAGCTCTATAGGTAACTAAAGGTTTCATTCACCTCTAATTGACACATATTTTGCACTGAATTACAATCATTAAAAAACATTATTTAAATGAAAAAAACCTTTCTGTCTCTCATGTTCTTTCACATTAGGTATTCTTCAGTGTCGTTTCTTCAATCCTTACTGTTTGTAACAAAAGGTGGTAATAACAAAATGTCAATCAAAACTTCATTGTTGTTATTACTATTACTGTTAAGTGAGGAGATGTTATTAAATTTCATATGAAATATACTGTTTCATGTATTTTGATTGACATGAATAAACAGTAACATCACTGTAGTCACTGAAAAGAAATTAGACTGTGATTCAAATAGAGATATTTTGATGTGCTAATTTTTCTATGACTTTACTCATGTTTGCAAAATTTATCATCATCATATTTGTAAATTAATAAATTTAATGTATTTTAATCATCATACATTGTTTATTGAGGCAGCTGTCAAGATTAACACATTTAGAATGTCACCTTAAAGGTGCTGTTGGTTTTGGCGAGAAGTAGCTGTTGTGACAGTGAGGGAAGATTGCTAGGAGCTTCCCACCTATCCTTTTTTTATTTTCTTTTTTTTCATATTTTCTCTCTTATACTTTTTAATCTACTTGGTCCTGATGGAAAAAAGGATTAACCCTTAAGTAGGCTTTTCAGAAGCAAGTAATAATACCAAGCAGTGATTCTATTTTTGCCGTACCTTGTTTGGAGGTAGCTTTTTTAGTGGAATGCTTTTTACTTTTTAAAAATTAATAATTGAAGTGGCTCAAGAGGTGGTACAAACTAAGGTGAGCAAACTATCAATATGTTTGGAAGTCAGCCATATTCTTGGTCCTGAAGGTTATCAGAAAAAAATTTCAGAAGTATGCATCAACGATGAAATATTGAAGGTCCTTTACCAAGAGGATGGTTGAACACTGGAACAGGCTCCTCAGGGAAATGGTCACAGCATCGTTTGACTGAGTTCAAGTAGTGTCTGGATGATTCACTCAGTCACATGATCTGACTTGTCTGGCCCTGTGTAGAGCCAGGAGTTGGACTCAATTATCCTTATGGGTCCTTTCCAACACAGGATATTCTATGTTACTATGATTCTATGATTCTATGAAATAAGAATTCAAACATGCATCAGAAAGCTAAAATTGTGCAGCTATCGAGGAGAGGAGAGGAGAGGAGAGGAGAGGAGGGGAGGGGAGAGGA
>VZTU01014158.1:61985-74565 GCA_013400835.1 Zapornia atra
GGAGAGGAGAGGAGAGGAGAGGAGAGGAGAGGAGCTACCCTTATCTTTTCATACATCTGATACCTGCTATTTTTTTTTTTTTATTGGAGTTAGGTTTCTCAGTTCAGGAGTGAGAGTGGGTCAATTAGATAAAAATGTGAAGGAAAATAAATAAATAAATAAATAAATGTAAAGTGTCCTAGGAAATAGCAAGCTGTCTTTAGTTGACCATAAAAGATCTCAAATATGATTCCTTCTCTCTCAGTTAAGTGAAAAAAGAAAGCATTCATTTCCATAATTTAAAATAGCTGAGATATGCAGATTAACGAACCATTGCTTGGAAGCAAGAAAGCAGGAACTTCAATGTGATCATGTATATTATAAATAAATACAATTAAAAGTTCAGGACTTTAGAGGTCTCAAAAATCTATTCTGGATCAGTGCAACTGTATAATAAAACCTGACCTGTTCTCAAAAAGTCCCTAAATTTTCTAATATAAAATAAATCTAAAAACAAACTACAACAACAAAAAAAAAGCATTTTGGCTTTAGGGAAAATGCTGATTTATCATGTTCTAAATACCTACAGATTTCCTCACTAAATGTATTCTAAACATACATAGGGAGATATTCAGGAAAATTTAAAATTATTGCTTGAATGGTGCCATAAAAGAATATTCCTTCACCTCTCTGTGGTTCTAATTTCTGCCTGAAATTCTCAAAATCAGAGTTCCTGTGCTGTTTGAGCAGAATTCCAAAGTGTGATCTCAATGACTTGTAGGAAGGAAATCTAAGCAAATAAACTAGAAGAAGCAGTTCTGTAATCTTTTCAATAGGAAAATTACAAAAACTTGTTATTTTAACTATACTCAGACCACTGGGCTCATGCATATAATCCTGTTTTATCTGAGTGAATAATAAGTTCTAAGCAGTCATAAAAGAGCAAGTTTCCTTTATTGTTCAGTAAAATTTTACATCTTTGTTATTCAACACTATGAAGTGATTCCCTTGCTCATTAAAATTTTCTACTCCCTTCAAAGCCCCTCTGCCCTTTTAATTTCTTATGCTCTTAGGTAAATTCAGAAGTATTTTAGCTTTTTCTTCCTCATGTTCACTACATTTTCAATTTTCATCTCGATCCTGTGGCCTTGGTAAGTTTCTCTTTCCTCCAGTGATTCATATATAAATTATTGTTTCTATCCAGGCTTTTTTGTACAATAAGGTCATGCTGAGTAATCAAATCAATTAAAGAAAGCCACAGTATTTTTATTTTTCCTAAATAACAAAAAAAGACACATAAGTACTCTTATTGAGTCATTATTATTACTACTTTTTTTTTTTTCCTGAATTATAGGATTACACGAAAAGAAACCATTTTTCAGAAATTCATCTCCCCTAAAAAATTAAAAACACTTTGTTAAAAGCTGAAAGATCTTTAATATTTTTTAATATTCAAAAAGCCCAACAAATGAAAACCAACCACAATTAAATTCTTGTGCTCATAAACCAGCTTTAAATTAAAGAATTAAATTGTGAATTTTATAACTATAATTTGTTTTTATTTTAAATTACTCTAATTAGACTTTTACCAACTAGAATGCAAATTGCAATCTGAATGATGAATGCATACCTGCATTTTTCATATAATGGAAAGTTATATAATTCTCTCTGTCAAAGATAACCTCAAAGTTAATTGGTAAAAAAGTAATATTTGTCAATAGAATCTTCAAACATTAATAAATGTTGACTTGAATGCCTTATCTTGAGAAGCCTAAATTATTAAGGGGATTGTTAAAGGATAAGACTATGCCTGGGTCAATATTTTCTCAGTAAAAAAAACCCTATCACAATACCACATTTGCATTCTCAAAGTTAGGCAAAATGGAGAGTCAGCATTTGTTATTAGGCATTTTTATTATTCTTGTATTGGGGGTGTGTGTGTGTAGAAACAAACAAAACAAAACAAAAAAAATCAAAACAAGCACCACCCCCCCAAAAAAAAAAAACAAAACAACAAACCACAAAAAAACCACAGGCTTACAAGCTGTTCTTTAAATTTGTACCATGAATTCATATATATAATAACTGCTGACTTTATATATGTATTCAGTAATGACTAGGAAGAAATTGAGCCAGTTTACATCTGGTGCTGTGTTTCTGGGAATCTTCAAGTGCACCCACTGTTGCCCATTGGCTACTTACAGAATTTATGCACCTTCCATGCAAGTTTGGTATCTAATTTGGCTATAATATCTGCAACATTATAGTTTAATGTTTTAGGTCTTTAAAAGTGCAATTTCTACAGCAATTTTAGGCTGATGCAGTGATTCTAAAGCTTGCTAAAATGTAAAATCTAATTATTATAGCTGTGCGATTAAAGCAATGTGGTCCTTGGGACCATGACTGATCAATTAGATTTAGGTTAAGATGTCTAGAGTCCATGAAAAGACTGTGGACATTACATATAGGGTGCTATACAGAAAATCATATGTAGAGTGTGAAATTCCCAAGTATAGTATTTTGAGATGCAAAGTCTGTGTTGAACATATGGTTCCTATGATTTCACTGCATTTTTAGTGTTTAGATTATATATTTGGTTTACTGGGTCTGGCTGGGATGGAGTTAGTTTTCTTCATATCAGCGCGTATGGTGCTGTGTTTTGGATTTTCAACTAAAACAGTGTTGATAGCATACCAGTGTCGAAGGAATTGCTGAACAGTGTTGGCACAGTATCCAGATTTTCTCAATGTACCATCATCTGATGAGTAGGCTGGAGGTGCAGAAGCTAGGAGGGAACACAACTGTGACAGTTGACCCCAACTGGCCAAAAGAATATTCCATATCATATCACGTAATCCTCAGCAATGAAAGGTCAGGGAAACGAGCAATAATGTAGGCCATTCATGATTATGGCATTTACTTTCCCAACCAACCATTGCACATGCTGAAGTCTGGCTTTCCAGAAAGTGTCTGGACATTATAATTGCTAATGGGAAGTAGTGAATTAATTCCTTGCTTGGCTTGGTTTGTACATGCATCTTTACTTTGCCTCTTAAACTGTTACAGTTTCAAGTGACAATTTTTCTTGGTTTTGCCCTTTCAATTGTCTCCCTGATCCATATGAGGGGGAGTGAGCAAGTGATGGAAAGAGGCTTAGATGCTGGCTGAGGTAACACACAATACAAGGTTAAAAGATGAAGGGCAGATGCAGGAAAAGAATTAATGAAATAATGTACATGATTTAAAGAGAGTAATATCTTGGATTCTGTGAACCTAGTTTCCAGTACTCACCTAGTTTGAAGCCTCAGAAAGACAGAATCAAAACTCAATAGCCTTGGTGACTATTAAGCAGGTATCCTTTATTGCAGCTCTGGGCACACAGGGAATCACTCCTCCTAATGTGTGTGCCATTTAAAGTAAAATTTCTCATATTTATACATATTAGCTATACATAGTAATTATATTTCTAAGAAAAGGCAGGGTTATGCAAATTATATCCAGGAAGTCATTTACATTAACTCCTCCCAGATAGAGCATGCTCAGTGACACTCAGGGGGTCTTCTGGTGGTCTTCAGGGATGAAGGCCCGATGTCTTCCTCTCAGTTAACTTGCCTTTTCCTTCAGCACATGCTCTTTATGGTTTTCTCCATAGTTTCAAAAACACATTCCTGCTCTCAAACACATTCCTGCACAAACTAGCTAGGAACCCCTTTTAGCTGAAAACAAGATACACTCTGTCTCTTAACTGGTTGGTTGTCTCGTTATTTATTACTCCCCTATCTTCACTTTCTTTTTCTTCAAGACTGTTCCACTGTTATGGTTAAAATGTGTAGCTACTCTAGTAAAACAGCTCCAATGGCTATAGCCATAATCCACTACAGTCAAAACCACACAAATACTTTCTATTCTCCTTATATTAAAGAGTTATTAATTAATTGTTTCAAGCTACATCTATATCAATCTATCCAGTATTATTCAATCAGTCACACTAGGTACTGCCTGGTCTCCACTATCTAGTGTTCTATCTGTTACCTATCATGCTACCTTGGAAAAAGTAATCCGGCCCACAAATCATTGTAAAACCAATGAGCATGGCTGTACAGAGCTAGGCAGCTTTACTCATGGAAAGAGGTAACATTAAAGACAGGCTTTGTGTCAGTCATCTGTGGAAGAGGCTGTGCTGCTAAACTCCTATGTGCCTATAAAGAGTCAGGGTCCATGTAATGCCTGGCTTCTAGTTGTGGTATATAATGTAGTACCAGCCGGAGACTTTAATTGTTTTTTCACTTGCACAGTGCCAGCCCTGAATTTGCTGAGTTTCTGCTTAGCCAGGTTCTAGGAAGCCATGCAAAAGCAGTTGTACTGGAAATCTATGGGATTACTCTATAGGCACTTCTCATATTCATGTATGTAGAAAAATACACTATTATTTCCTGAACATGTATGGCATTTTTTGCTTGTTAGCTGGTTTTTTGTTTCCAGTGTGGAGTGGATCACATCAGTTGGGGAAACTTCTAGATATGATACACATAAAGAGTCACAACTTTTTTTTTTCCCAAGTGCTGATACTATCTGTTTCAAAGAGTTTGGCAGGGTACGCATCTAATCTTCAATAATGACAGAAATGGTTAAAATCAGGTGTCTTGAAATGTGACAGACTGTGGCAAGTTTTCTCAGTAAAGAAGAGAAACAGAGAAGATATAACTTAAAGGACATATTTATTTTTTTTATTACCCCATGCCCCACAGGAGCTAGAAAAAAGAAAAAAAAACACATAAAAACAAAAACCAAGAAAACTAGGACCACCTAGAGCAGGTTGCACAGGTTGCATCCAGATGGGTCTTGCATCTTGTGGACGGTCTTGTGGAGACTCAACAGCCTGTCTGGGCAGCTTGTTCCAGTGCTCAGTTATCCTCACAATAAAGATGATTTTTCTCATATGGAGATGGAACTTCCTGTGTTCTAGCTTACATCAGTTGTCCCTTGTCCTGTCACTGGGCACCATTGAGAAGAGTCTGTCCCCTTCCTCTTGATACTATCCTTCATGTGTTTATAAGTGTTGATGATATCCTCTCTCAGTCTTCTCTTCTCTAGGCTAAACAGACTTGGCTCTCTCAGTTTTTCCTCATGTATCACAGAATCACAGAATAACAACAGAACTTTAGGAGTCAGAAGGGACCTCAAATGATCATCTAGTCCAACCCCTCTGCCAGAGCAGGATCACCTAGACTAAATCACACAGGAACACATCCAGGTGGGTTTTGACTGTCTCCCAAGAAGGAGACTCCACAATCTCTCTGGGCAGTCTGTTCCAGTGCTCTGTCACCCTCACAGTGAAAAAGTTCCTCCTTAAAGATCTTCCTGTGCTCCAGCTTGCACCTGTTGCCCCTTGGCCATCACTGAGAAGAGCCTGGCTCCATCCTCCTGACTCTCTCCCTTTACATATTTATAAACATTAATAAGGTCATCCCTCAGTCTCCTCTTCTCCAAGCTAAACAGGCCCAGCTCCCTCTGCCTCTCATAGAATGGTTTGGGTTGGAAGGGACCCCAAGGATCATAGAGCTCCAACCCCCCTGCCACAGGCAGGGCCACCAACCTCCAGGCCTGGATCTACACAAGGTTGCCCAGGGCCCCATCCAACCTGGCCTTGAACACTTACAGGGACGGGGCATCCACTACTTCTCTGGGCAGCCTGTCCCAGCACCTCACCACTCTTTCTGTAAAAAACTTCCCCCTAATATCTAATCTAAACCTTCCTTCCTTTAGCTTTAATCCATTCCCCCTTGTCCTGCCATTATCTGCGCTTTTAAAAAGTTGAATCCCCTCCTGCTTATAAGCTCCCTTCAGGTACTGGAAGGCTGCAATGAGGTCCCCCAGCAGCCTTCACAGCAGCCTCTCCTCACAAGGAAGGTGTTCCACTCCCTTAAATATCTTGGTGGCCCTGCACTGCACTCTTTCAAGTAGTTCCCTGTCCTTCTTGGACTGAAGGGCCCAGAACTGGACACAATACTCCTGTTGTGGTCTCAACAGGGCAGAGTAGCTGGGAAGAAGGACCTCTCTTGACCTACTAACCACACCCCTTCTAATACACCCCAGGATGCCATTAACCTAGTTAGCCACAAGAGGTCATTGCTGGCTCATGGTCATCCCTCTGTCTACCAGGACCACAGGTCCCTCTCACCTTTGCTGATCTACAACAAGCCAGTCCCCAACCTATACTGGTACCTGGAGTTGTTCTTCCCCAGATGCAAGACTCTAAATGTGCTCTTGTTAAATCTCATTAATTTATCCCCGCCCAGGTCTCCAGCCTAAGTCTTGCTGAATGGCAGCACAACCCTCTGATGTGTTGGCCACCCCTCCAATTTTTGTGTCATCAACAAACTTGCTGACTGTACACTTTATTAATTTTATTCCGTCATCCAGGTCATCAAAAAATATATTGAATAGTACAGGTGCCAGTACTCACCCCTGAGGGACTCCACTAGATACAGGCCTCCAGATAGACTCTGTACCATTGATCAAACCTCTCTGCCTACTTCCCTTTAACCAGCTCTCAATCCACCTGACTACTCTACCATCCAGACCACACTTCCTCAGTTTAGCCACAAGGATGTTCTGGGAGATGATGTCAAATGTTTTACTGAGGTCCAGGTAGACCACATCTACTGCCCTACCATCATCTATCCATGTAGTTATATCCTCATAAAAGAATATTAGATTAGTCAAACATGATTTCCCCTTGGTAAAACCTTTGTTGTCTTTCCAGAAATATCTAAAAGAACGTCTAGAGCAGCATGAGATTCAATCAGAAAATTATTAAAAATTCTTCTCTCTCACTCTGCGTTCTTTTCATTGTCATTGTATCTGCAATTTTCTATTTGTCACGACTTGTCTGTTAATTAATATGGTAGAAAGCCAAATACCTGGTTAGGTAAAGCAGTATGCTTTTAAATACAAATATAATTTAATAAGCTTAAAGGAATGTTGGGTGACATTATGCATCAAGGTTACTAGTTAAAAGAAGTGTTCTCTCTGTAAAATTCTGAGATTAAAAGTTTTCTTCTTGTATCTCAGAAGGAATTAACACTTGGTTTTAGTCTTTGTTGCTGTTTTAAATATTAAAAACAATGAAAAATATAGATGTGTATATGAGAATTTGAAGACCCAGGTTTCGTTTTCTGCACTGACTATTCAGAACAAATGTTTGAACCTCTGTTTTCCATGTCTCATGTAAATTGTCTAAAGTTAGAGTCCTCTCTGGTGTCCGTTAATATATAATTTAATAGAATATTACTCTTTTACAGCAATAGTATCATATCCTTCTATAACACAGACATGAAATGATAGATCTTTTTAAAATGCAAAATAGAGCTTGAATATAAAAGTTAAGCTCTGTTCTTCCTAGTTCAAGCATTAGCACTGGCACTAAAGACTACATTTGGAGCAGTGATGATTTTATTGATGATACATGAACCGAACAAGAAACTCTGCTCTCACTTATATATTGATTCTACAAAGCCAATGGAAGGAAAAAAAAAAAAACAAAACCACCAAAACACAACCAAGCAAAACCAAGCAAACCAGTAAAGAAAAATATTTTGCTATCACAGAAAGCATAAGAGATTTAAGTTTAACAAAGTGCAGTAATGTTGACTGGGAAGATTTCAAATTAATAAATACTCTTCTTGTCCATAACTGTTCTTTAAAAAAATATCCAAATGGAAAATCCACTATGTGTTCAAAAATAAGAGCAGAAGTGTGCAAAATTACAGGGGCAGTCTCAAGATCATATATTCTACAAAAGAATAACCTCTCAGTTAAGTTCTCACAGATTTTCTAATAAATGTTTGCAATCCTAAAACTAGCAATTATTTAATTCTGTTGCAGTAGACCATATAAAGTAATAGGAATGTTATTATAACAGCCATATCTTAACAAGGTTCAGTGTCTGTTGAATTTTTATGAACTACTTAGTGTTTTTACATACATGGGAACAAACAATAAATAAAATATTTTTTCTAGCTCTAAATACATTTCCTTTCTTGTTGGATATAAGCAGCACAAATTCTGATTGCATCTACTAATTTCCTACAACAAACATTAATAAATTTCCTACAATAAACATTAACTAAAACTGAGTGAATCGTTTATTCCACTCAGAAAGATCAAAATATGTTCTCCCACAAACACTGGAAGAAATTGCATTTGTCCTTCAAACACTTCATGACTATTCATGCATTTTCAGAGAAGTTTTTTCCTCTCCAGGTGAAAACTGAAAGGAAACATAACCCTTATCAGGGTCAAAAAGGTGGTTTTTTTCTTTCCCACGATGATTTCCTACTCTGATATCACATACCAACAGATAATTTTCCCCAAATAAGGTTGTGAAAAGGGAAAAATAAACTCTGATATTAGTTTTGGGAAATCTTTGACCTGGTCTTCTTTTTCCCTATGACAATGCAAAGTATAAAATTTTAAGTCATCTCTCTTACACATGAAAAAAAAAAAGTTATTTTTTATTAAATAAGTAACATTCTGATGACAAATGTCTTCAGACAAATGAAAATAGCCTTTATAAATTAAGAATGTAAAGATAATTACTGAGGGGAAAAAGCAAAGCAAAACAAAACAAAAACACCCCTACCTATGACAAAATATGACGGTTTATAATAAACTGGGGAAATCCTGATATTACACTTTCACTCTTGAGTAGCATTTTATTTTTGTATGGTTAACTATCTTGGGAATATTCCAATTTATTGATGGCAGTTACTTAATTACCTCTAAGTATTCTATTAACGAAAATAAAGGAAATGGTTTTTAGTCTCATTAGAAAGATCCTTTGTCAACTTTCTATTCTATTTTAATTACTCTTCTGAATATTTGAACTTTCAAAGGAAGCTGATTGTTATAGTTTCTACAAAGTGATATCAAATCTTGTAAGTCTATTAGAATTCCTAGAACCTGTGGACAAAAATACCAGGAAATGGCAAAACAGGCAACATAATTTGTGTAGGCTACCAAAAAGCTTTTGACAAGGTGCTAGATAAGAAACTGTTACAGAAAATGAATTATCATACATGAAGGTTGCAAAATTATCTCACCTGTCAAAAACTATACTGAATGCCTAAAGCAAAAATAAATATAGATGATCAATTTTAATTCTAACAGAAAATAATAAAAAAGTAGATTACATATTAATGATCTACAAATTAATAGTGAGAAAAAATGCAGAAGATTTTTTAAATTAATAAATTCTAGACAGATTGAAAAAATTCACACGGTCAGGAAAGAATTACTGCAAAATACTTTGTATTGAAGGAAATATTGAATTACTAGCAGATTTTTGCATCACCAGTTTGCAGTTTCCTTCACTAATTAAAAAAAAAACTTGAGAAACTGTGCTCATATAACGAAATACTCAGCAGATCATCATCATTCTGACAGGTTGTGAAGTAAAAAGCCCTGTGTAACACTACTTGTAATCCTGAAGAAAAAAAATATATGATGAATTTTTAAGAATTTTTCTTCATGTTGTACATATCTTCTCCCTGTCGACTTCTTTTGGGTTGTTTTTCATAATGACAACAGCAGTTGCGTTTTTTTTTATTTTCTTAAGTGTAAGAATTTTTTTAATTAACCAAAGTTAAAATTTATAGAAAGAAGATGTATTCCTCCATAGCTTTTGTACATTTTCCTTAATAGGCAAATGTTTTCAGCAGTTAAGTTCTAATTTTTTTTCCGTCGTTCCAGGCCTATGGACTTAGCTACTCTGTTTTTAATGCTGGAAGTACTGATTGACACTTGGTAAGAAAAATCTTGAAAAGAAACATTAAATCATCTGCAACATATGAAGGTAAACTTTTAGCATCACCAGTCAAATGACAAAAAGTGACCTGACAGACCAAGCTGCAGCTGTGTTCAGACTGAAAAATCTAATCAAATCAGCAATTGTAGTTTGGGTGTCTGTGTGCGTGTTAAATACAGTCTATTTCTATTCAGCAGAAAATAAGGCAGAGATTAAATTAATGTTCCTGCATTACCAAAACCAAATAAATGTATTTCTATATAGATTCAGAACAAACCAGGGAAGGTCATCTGTGACTTCTGTAACCATACAGTAGAAAGGCACAGCTAAGTATACCAATTCTGTCCCAGAAAAGCTCAAGTGAGCATGCTTATTTTTATCCTATCATACCTCATTATATCATTTCACACATGCATTTTCCAAGTCTACAGTTAATTAAAACATTTGAATATTTAATTCTTAGACATTCTTCAAGGAACTTCTTTACCTTTTTATAAAGCATATATCATCACTTACCCATTATTATAGTAACAAATCAAAATTGCAAGTGATATGTCAAAATGTCTGGAAACAAAGCATCTGTAATAAACAGTTTTAAAGCTGTATAGCAAATATTATGTTCTCAGTTAACTATATTTTAGCTTAATATGTTGTCATATTTGTCATTCAACATTTACCCCAAATCTTCCTCTATGCCTTGCTGAGAAATGAAATCTAAATGTAGTCAATGTTTTAAAACAGTAACATTCAGAATGGGGTTTTTTGCAATTATATGGAAGGACCGTTCTCTGCTACATAAGGAGATATGAATTCTATTGTTTTGATTGCAGGAAGTAAGAGGAAAGTTCTGAGAAGCGGCACAGATTTTAATAAGAAATAACACTTTCTTCTTCCAGGACAGAGACAAAGCAATTTTTTTTTCAAATCCACTTTGAAATGTTCATCACTCAGGGAACTAATGTATTTATAGGAGAATCCCAAAGCAAAAGTCCCTTTTATCCCAGTTTCAGAAGTATCTTAAACATAACTTGAAAGGTACTAAGAGTAAGATACTCTTTCACTGAGAACAAAAATTACTGCTTTCCTGGATTGAAATGATAGGTTCATACAAGGTCAGTATGGGTGAAAGAATGTGATCATTGCAGGATACTTCTTATCACTGTATTAAGCCATTTTCTGCCACTATAACATGGTTAATTATTCTTTCATGGGAATAAAAGAAATGAATTGGAATAATTCCTGAAATTTTATGCAACATAAACAGAGGGATGCATCCTCAAACATCTGAGCTATGTCAGGAAAAGATGCCTTTTCTAGAGACAGAAAATTCCAAGCAGGTGACAGACAATGCTGCCAGTTCTATTTGTTCATTGCCACAAAGATGAAAGAAAAAAAAATCATCATAAAGAAGACAAGCTGGGCAGTAAATCCTTATTCATTTAATTCAGAGCCAAGGTGAGACAGAAATTATATTTTTTCTTTTTTATTGTTCTAACTGTGCTGACCAATAGATTTTACTTAATTATTCAGAAAAAAAATCTGTACATGAAGAATTTCTGTGAGTCCTAGTTTCCCTGAACTAAATTAGAAAAAGGAAAAATTGTTTGCATCAGCACACTTCTGACTTTAATTTAACAGTTTCTGGTGCAAGTCACTTTCCTACTAAAATAAGCTGGAAATGATTTCGTCTTTTTTTTTTTTATTGATTTTAGATTCTATGGCTTCGTGCTCTATTCTTTTCCTGCTTGATGCAACAGATCAGCATTTTTCAATACCAGTGAATAAGTATGCACATATAGAGCTTTGTATCTCTTCTGAGCTATTACTGTGCCTTGGGTAGTACAGTATTTTGCTTTTTGAATGCATTATTTTCTTTGGAGCGGTATTTAGGGAAAACGATGTATAAATGTTAAATTCTATTGTTGACATCTTTTTTTCCTGAAGCAGTTAAATCCTGTAAAATACTTTTTCCTATATCTGTCTTTGTGTCCAATTTGAAGAAAAATTTTAACAGTATAGTTGTACATACAGTTAAAATAAAACCCTAAAACACAACCCTCCCTCATAATACCTAGAATGTCAATGACCATGCAGTCAGGAATCAAAAGTGAGAATGCCAGCATACTGTGATGAAGATACCTCCTGTAGGGAAAGTTTAATTTAGAAGTTGCCATTTTGAAGGTGCTATAACCAGTAACATTCCCTGAAGGTTTCTTCAGCTATTGCAAGCATGTCTTGATAATATGTTGATTTCATTTCAGCATTTCATAAATACTGCATTTGTTAAACTCTGTGAAAAGGCAGCAGGAGCTTTCCTGTACTGCCTGTAGTACGGATGACTTCCTGCATTACTTCTCAGAAGCACAAAGGCAGAAAGTTTTCATGAAGCACAGCGCAATGACATTGAAACAACTTTGAATAACTCAGGCACTGGATCCTACTCTATATATATCATCAGCTGGAAAGAAACAGGCCAATATGCTGGCCCTGCCTCTGGATTCCCACCTGTCATGATCCACAAGCTAGAAAAGACTTAATTTGGCAGAAGTTAAACCCCCTTGCATACCAGCCAAACCTCATATTGCTCTGGGTGGTTGAGGGCAGCTGGACTTAACCCCTTAGTGACATCCAATTATTAGGTGTTTTATCGTGATCAGTTCTTCACAATTCTTGGAGAACAGAATTAAGACTTGAAACGGAGTCAAGGTTAAAGTTACTTTATTTGGCTCACAATAAACACGCGGGGAAAAAGGGGGGAAGAAGGAGAAAAGGACAGAAAAAAAAAGAGAGAGA
>VZTU01014159.1:537-34384 GCA_013400835.1 Zapornia atra
GGCCTCTGCGGCTTGAGTAGCCATGGTGCTTGTTGTGGGGGTTGGAGGAGCTGCACTCTCTGAGGTCTGAGTAGCTACAGCACCTGTTGCAAGGATTCTTTCTGTCTCAGCTACAGTGTAGGCACAGCATCTATGGATCTGTTTTTCTTATCTAGATATTTGCTCATACCACTCCATCGCTATGCCACCCCTGACCCTTCAGCTCCAGGGAAGATTTCTTGATAATATTCTTAAAACAATTTTTGTTACCACTTAAGACTAGAAAAACATTCAGAAGAATGAGAAACAGATACATACTGGGCTGAATATCCCAGGGGTAGTCAAAGATATCAAAGGCTGCTGTAATGAGCCTGAAGGAAAAAGGGAAGGAGGAAGCACACACACACACACACCATCTTCCCCATAAACTGAGTGTGATTATTAAATAATGCTATGTTGCTCAATAGTTAAAAATTACAGAAATGCCACATCTAGATACCCTTTGAGGCTGACAAATACAGATGATATCTTGTCATAAATCAGTATCACACAGTATAACAGAATTCAAAACCTGATTCCCCAAGGTTACAAACAGCTGGGCAGGGATTACATAATGTAGGTGTGCATTCACATACCAGGTTTTGCCAGGTGAACAGGCAAAGCATTGTTACCATCACCTATTCAAATAACATGATAAACATTTTCTTAGCTTTTTAACACAATTGGGTCAGATCTACTGTTATCTCAACCCTTCCAGCCCCATGTTGGGCACCAAAAAGGGACCCTGCTTGTTCAGCCCCAACCAGTGGTTGAGCACCACACATGGGTCACTCCCTCCCAGAGGAGAAACTGACAGACTCTTCTGGGTCAAGATAAAGACAGTTTACTGACCAAAAAAAATCACTGTGAAAGGAGAACAGTAACAGCCCACAGCAAATTTCACTTACAGCCAGTGGTAACACAGAGTATTGCACCAAGGCGAGAACCACCCCAACACCCCAGTCACACTCAAACTGCCCTGGAGGCACCCAGGAGCACTCACCCCCAACCAGCTCCTATTATGGGGGAGTGATGTCAGGTGGTGTGGAAACAGCCCCGGCTGACTCAGCTCACCTGGGCTGGCTGCTTGGGGAGGTTAACTCTGGCCAGGCCAGAACCAGGACATCACAGTATTTTAAAAAGTCTCAGAGTAGGATTCTACACTGGACAAATAATTGAGACATACAGCAGCATCAAATCTCTCCCATCAAACTATTTCAGGTGTGGGGGAAAAAAGCCCCATAATTTAAAAATAAAACCCAAAAAACCATCAACCAAAAACCAAATAATAAAACATCAGAAAATAAAACACAAATTGATTACAGTCATGCCATTCTTCATTATGGCTAACGAAATAGCAGATATTAATTCTCTTTCATTAAAAACCTAGAAATCCATTACTTCAAACTCCTAAATTCAGTAAGCCAGCAGATTTCTCCTAGGGTCGTAATTGTGATCAAGTTATGATTAATATCCTTGACATCACTGAAGATTTATACATTATTCCTTAACATTCTAGTTTGTAATGAAAGCTACTATTTTATTCTAAGTATCAATAATTTAAAGATAAAAAACCCAAGAAGCTTATTCTCTCTTCAAATTCCTGGGAATCTAAACCAGTTAGATTACATTACCTGCAAGGATAATAGACCTCTAGCCGTGAGATAAGACATGACTGTTAAAGGATCTTTAGCTCATTGTCAAGTTTCTAATTATCTTCAGTAGTCTGAAGATTGAAAAAAAAAGGCAAAAAAAACCCCCAAACCCAAAAAGCTAGATTTTCTGCCTCCAAGATGTTTGCTATGCTTAGACATTGATGTTTCCCTTTAATCATGACATCACTGCATTTTAAAAAATGTTGGAGAGAAAATATAATTAAGGTATGTCTACTTGTCTCATTAACATGTTTTTCCAATTAGAAATAAATATTTATAAATAGTCAGACTGGCTTTTTTTTCCAGATTTACAGCAATCTGTATCACAAACTAAAATTTAGGAAAGGTGCAGTTTAATTAGTTCTTTTCATATTTTTTTAGTGATTTTTCTTTCCAGGTGAACTCCCATATATATAGAAGAGTCTTCTGATGACATTACACCTCATATTAGGCAAACATTTTGTTTCAGTGGATAGAATATTGATTTAAAAATTAAAGCCTCAAGCTATTAGAAATAAATTTACAGGTAAATATTAATTTTATTAATAATTAGTTTAGTTTAGTTTAGTTCTGGTTTTAATTGTGCATGTGTGGAAAATCTGGAAATAATTTGTGTAGTTACAATTCCAGTAGTTTCTCATGCACAGATACAATGCATTAGATTTTGCCTTTTTGTATCTTATCTTGGTCCTAAGGGTGAGTGGTCTTTTTATTACTGATCATTTCAGACAAATTTATACTTTCAAAGTTCCCAATATCTTCTGCAGAATACACATTAGAAAAGAACTTTGTAAATGTATGGAATGAAAGCAAACATCTTTTCCAATGGAAACTAGAATTCATGTGTCATATTTTCCATTGTTGCTGGCATAATAAAATACCATAATTCATTTAACATTTTTATGCTGTTTTATCAGTGACCTCACCAAAATTTTATCTCTGGCCAAGAATCTGACTGTGGTAAAACATTTCCACAGAACTTTTCTGATCAGCTCTAGCAGAGGAACAGTGTGTCCCTGAAAGTAAACTAGCCTGCACTAGGTAGTCCACACTTTAAATGACTGATTTTCCATTTCATTTCAATTTGGGCACAAGGCTTTCTGGCAAAATAAAGAAAATAGGCTTGCAGTGTGAAAGCACACAGGGGCAGAAGTGAAATTATACACTGGGTAGCAGAAAGGAATCCCAGATCTCCCAGGCCCCAGAGCAGCCGAAGGCCTCCAGCCTCCAGGCACAAGCTACCACCATGTTGGCCATATGCATCTCAGATCAGAAAGTTGGTAGGTGGTGGTCAAAAAGATGTTGATATTATTTCTTTATACCAGTAATATTAATTTGTGTGATGATGAGAAAATAGCTTATTACTTAATTTCTAAGTTACCAGATTTTTGCTTATGCATTTTGTAAGGCAAGTTCACCCACTTACTTATGAAAGAAGCATTAATAAAATTATACACTTCACTAGTGGGTTTCTTTTCCTCAGTGAATAAAATGGCATCAAATGCTTTAAAAAAAACCCTATACAAAAGGGCAAATCAAAATGACTTGGGGGGTTATTGGAGTAAAAGTCTACTTTATTATTAATATTTCATAATATGCTACATAAATCATTGTAGAAAAGCCTGTACTGCAAGTTAACTCAGGGGATGTTGGAAAGGTTAAAGCCCAGATAAGTAATGAATGAGGGAATGAAAAAATAAAAACTTTTTCTTGGTAAGGTAAGGTATTGTATCATGACAGATTTTTTTCATTGAATAGATTTATTAGTAACTTCAAGGAAAATTTTGCTAAGGATCTTACTCATTGAAGTGGGAAAATGCTGTCATCACCTGCTGTTTCTACAGTTAGCATTATAATATATTTTTCTTACTCCAAGGTTTCCCTAGGTGTCTACAAGTGAAAAGTAACTCTTAATCTATTTCCTCTTTTTCTCCCAGCATTCCTTATCCTTGGCTGCTGAATTAAGAAGCATTTTAGAATCACTCAGTATCAGTAATTTACACCACTGAAGTTTAACAAGCTGATTTAGGTATGATTATACATGTATACGTCATTGGTAATTAGAAAAACACAAAAACACAGAAACATATGCAAATTGAAGTTTATTTATGGAGCTCTGAGAAAAAGCATTATCTTAGTTTATAATTATTTTATAAACATTCATGTAAAATAATATTCTAAAGCATGTTTAATTCTCACTTCCACTCTGATACATATAGGACTGTAACACTTCTAAATTCAGGATATGGCCAAACATTAATATTGCCAAGACACCATTAAAAAAACAAAGCAAACAAACCACTATTTGGACTCATATAAAGAGTACAAAAAATATATATAAGAATATATAATATATAAATATATATATATAAAGATATATTATATAAATATACATGTAAAACCATGAAGCTGCTGATTTAATCAAGAGACTTCAGTAACATCTCTGACCACCTTAACCAAATCAGGGTCTGTAATGGCAAGAACTGGGAAGCACCTGCATAGGTGTGCTGGGGAATTCAATGTGCACAGAAAAATATGGAGCGTCACAATGCATCAAAACTTTCATATTACACCACACTTAGCAAGAGCCCTCATTCATGTTGGATACAGAAAGTGACAGGATGAGTGCAGTAGCTGGAGTGCTGTATGGGCCTGACAGGCTGACAAAGACAGACAGCCCCCTCTTCTAATTGACTGCTGTGCAGTATGTTGGAGAATAGAGAAAGAGAGGTGTAATTCTTGAATTATTGACAGCGGAATAACCAGTGTCTAGCACAGTATCTATCTGCATAAAGCAGCAAAACAAAAGCAATTATCAAGTCTCTTCTCACAATGCTGATGTGGGATTTGATTGTGTTGAAGTCCTTTATTTTTCTGGTACACCTCAGTACTCAGCATCTCAAAGGAATGCACAACTTGGAAAGAGAGAAAAGGATGGTCAATTATTATGTATTGTTGCAATTTTTTAAAAGCAAACAACAATCCTATACACTACAAAAATTAATGTACAGAATCATATAATAGTTTGGACTGGAAGGGACCTTTAAGATCATCTAGTTATGACCCCCTTGCCATCAGCAGGACACCCTCCACTGGACTGCATGGCTTAAAATCCCATCCAACCTTGCCTTGAACATCACCAGGGATGGGACATCCACAGCTTCTCTGGATGCACTGTTCCAGTGCCTCACTATCCTCACAGTAAACAATTTCTTCCTTCTATCTAATCTAAATCTACCCTCTTATAGCATAAACCCACTGTCCCTTGTCCTATCCCTACATGCCCTTGTAAACAGTCCTTCTCCAGCTTTCCTGTAGGCCTTTTTAGGTAATGGAAGTCTGCAGTAAGGTCTCCCCAGAGCCTTCTTCAAACTGAACAAAGGCCAGCCATCTCAGCTTGTCTTCATAGAAGAGGTGCTCCAGTGCGCTGATCATAGTCATGATCAGATCAACTCCTCCAGATTCACTCCAACAGCAACATGTATTTCTTGTACTGGGGACCCCAGAGCTGGACACAGTATTCCAGGTGCAGGCTCACATGAGCAGAGGAGCAGATTCACCTCACTTGACCTCCTGATCACACTGCTTTTGACACAGCCCAGGATACAGTTGGCTTTCTGGACTGCAACCACCCATTGTCAGCTCTTGTTGAGCTTTTCATCAATCAACGCCCCTAAGTCCTTCTCCTCAGGGCTGCTCTCAACTTACTCTCCACCCAGACTCTAGTTGTGCTTGGGATTGCCCTGACCCATGTGCAGGACCTTGCACTTGGCCTTGTTGAACTTCATGCAGTTTGCACAGGCCCACCTCTCAAACCTGTCATCCCTCTGGATGGCATCCCTTCCCTGCGGCATGTCAACTGCACCACACAGCTCGGTATTGTCAGCAAACTTGATGAGGGTTTACTCCATCCCACTCAATCCAAATTTATTCAGATTCCATCTTGGAAAAAAACCTGAGGCACAGACTAAGCAAAATTTGATTGCAATAGATATATGATGTAAATTTTTTTTAAAAGTGTAAATATTGCATTTATTCCACATAGTGTGAAAAAGTCATGGAAAGAAATATGAAGTGTTCAGTAGCCATCATTCTAAGTGATGCACTGATGTGTGCTGGACATCTCTGTATTGCAGAGCTCACTCCCACATCTTTAAGATCAGAGAAATTTCCTTTACTGGGTCTACTTGAGTCCTAAATTGATCTTTTAGCCACACTCATAGTTTCCCCCAATCAGATATGTGGCACAATCAAAGCAGCTGCAATCCATGAAATGTGTCATTAAGCTGCAGATGCACACCAGGAACTTGCTCTGTGATTTTGTTTCTGATCCTGGCTGGCCTAAATTTACCTTATTCCAGCCTCCCATCAGTTTGATACCGTTTTCCCTTTGTTCCTCTTTCTCTGCCTTGCCATACAGATATAAATCTTTAGCCTAGGTTTGGGTCAGCCTCTCAACATAGCCAAGTGGCTCTGCATTTTGCCACATTTCTTTCAAATAACTTCAGTTCAGCATCTTTCTGATTTCCCAGCTTTGGTCTGCCTTACCTTAAACAGTATGTTCTCTGTTATTAAACAGCTCTAGCTCTTGGTCCTTATCTCACCTACCTGGTATAGATCACTCTGTATGTTTATTTCATTATATGGGAGAGCACAGAAGCACAGGACTGATATAAATTCATTGAAGGGTTCTTTTGTTGCTCTTTCTTTGATTGTTCTAAAAACATGTAGGAATCCAAAGCAGAGAAGAAATTAGGAGGTGCAACACAAAGCATCCAGTCATCACAATCTCTGGTTACTACGAAAACAAAAAAAAGAAAATAGGGAAGAAAAAATATTACATTGTATTATTTTAGAGTCTGTAGAGGTACACCAAGCAGATAAGGACCTAGTGTACTGTATGTGGAACGACTGCCTTACTGAACAGAGCAAAATTATTGGTTTCATTCATTTATGAGGCTTTGCAAATCTATGTGCAAAGCACTATGTCACTACATTGTGCACATCTTTGGTAGGAAGGCTTTAGGGAGCACAGGAGCTGTGAATGGTTTTTTGAGTGCAAGACAGCATAGAGTAAAATAGTGAGCTTTTGAAGTCTGATTTTGAGTTTTTCATTAGAAACTGCGTAAGTTTTCACTCTCGGTAAACAGTTTAGAGGAATGTCTAAATAACTTTGTGCTTAATTAAATTCTCAGGAAATTTCTGACAGACAAGGAATGTAGTTCAGTACGTGATACAGGAAAGAAACTGAAATTGTGAAAACATCTTTCTACAGAAGTGTGGTGTTTCCTAAAATTTATGGTGAGAAAACACAGAGATCTGAGAGAATTCACCAAGGTCAAGGCTGATTCAAGTTGTTTTCTATACCATTAAGTCACTCAAGTGTTCTTACTAGTATATTTTCTGTATTGTCCATACTATGTTTTCATATAGTAATTTTCCTAGGTAACAAATAAAAGCTGAATTAGAACTTATGCAAAGTTTTTCATATTGCAGAATATAAATCTAGCAAAAAACTCCAATTCAAAGGAAAGTTACTATTCCTCAGTTTACTAACATGTAACAAAACATTAATCGTTTTATATTTTCTTGCAGAATCCCCTTCTTCATCACTGTGGTGAGCTGGCAAGAGGCTTGATCAATTTTTTCCTAAGAGTTTTGTGTAAATTTCAAATCTAGTCATTGTTTTATCAGCTGGTTTCAGTTTGTTTGCATTTTGGAGTGTGGTGGTTTGGCTTGGCCTGGAGGCCAGATGCCGACCAAACTCACTCTATCACTCCCTTTTTCAGTCAGACAGGAGAGAAAAATATATTGAGAGGCTTAGGAGTTGAGATAAGGACAGGGAGAGATCATTCCACAATTAGCATCATGGGCAAAACAGACTCAACACAGAAGAAAGGAAACTGTCTAATTTATCACACTGCACTGCACACCCAGTGAAACCAGAGTCAGATAATGAGAAGTGGGACCAGATCTTAAAGCACCTCCTCTCACCCCTCCCTTCTTAGCAGACTTCACTGTAGTCATTATTTCACTCCCTTCTTTCCCCACATTGTGGCATGGGGAAGGCCAGGGACTGGAGGAATGGGGGTTTTAGTCAGTTCCTCACAAGCTGTTTTCCTTCTTGGGGAGCAGCATTCCTCACACCCTTCCTGTGCTGCACCATGGGGTCCTGCCCACAGGAGACAGTCCTTCACAAACTTCTCCAGTGTGAATCCTTCCCCACGGGGCTTCAGCTTTTCACCAGCTGCCCCAGCATGGATCATTTCTATGGGGTGCAGTCATAAATCACAGAATGTCTCTCAGTCTCTCAAGCCCAGGCTGCTCCAGCCTGGTCCCCCACAGAGTCACAAGCACCATCCCCTGCCCCCAGCAAACCTGCTCCAGCATGGATCAATCTCTCTCATCTCTGTGTCTCTGTCTCTATCCATGGGCTCCAGGTACTAGTAGAGGCTTGCTCCAACACGGGTCAGAGCATCTTCTGCATGTCTCCACCTGCTCCAGCGTGGGACCTCTCCACGGGCTGAATTTGGGTTCTTGGACTTTTCCATTGGCTGTGGGGGTACACCCACTCCACCATGGGTTTCTCAATGGGCTGCAGGGGTATCTTTTTGTCCAGCAGCTGGGGGCCTCTTCTCCCCCCTTCCCTGGCCTTGGTGTCTGCACAGTTTCTTCCCCCTTCTCACTCCCTTCTCATGTGGCAAAAAGCATCTGCTTACATTTTTTTTTCTTCTAAATGTGATTCCCAGAGGCGCTGTGACCATCACTGGTGGGTTTGCCCTCGTCAGCAACGACTCTGGCCTTGAGCCGGCTGGTGTTTGCTCTCTTGGGCCTGCAGAGAGCTTCTGGCTGCTTCTTGCAGAAGCCACCCCTGCAGCCCCCTCTCCTCTACCAGAACCCAGCCATGCAATGCTACAACATGGGGATACAAGCCTCCAGTCTCTCAGGCACAATAATGGTTATTGAGATTCTGTTGTTGTTGGGAACAGAATTCAAATAGGTTTTTTGAAAGAGTTCCCTAATGAATGTAGTTTATAGTAATACCTTTTTGTAGTTGTTCTACCTGACATATATAATCTGTTCTCCTCTGGCTCAACAGATTGA
Source organism: Zapornia atra (assembly GCA_013400835.1). Classification (NCBI taxonomy): domain Eukaryota; kingdom Metazoa; phylum Chordata; class Aves; order Gruiformes; family Rallidae; genus Zapornia; species Zapornia atra. Next base: position 9,315 of record VZTU01014159.1, read on the forward strand.
AACTCCATATCCTGTTACATAGGTCATTTGTTTCAGATGGGTAAGAACTACTGCTTTGAATCAAGTGCATGAGGATTGTATAGCTTTCCAGCTCTTAGTGGGTGTCCCATCAAACAGGCTACAGTCAATTCTCATCTGGACCCAGAAATACAATCTTAAACATTTCTCTAGGAAGAAAACATGAAAGATACACTTCTTCCTCATTTTTTTTCTCCAGTCAGTTCCGGAGACAGTCCTCTCATGCCTTGAAGAAAGTGATGCAACTGACCCTTTACTGAAATAGTAGGCAAAGGCAGAAAATATTCCTTGTTTGAATTCTAGGTTTCATGTTTGTATTCCAACAAACTATGCTGGCTTTATTGTAAATACATGTAAATGAATGGATGAAGAAAGTCTCAAAGGTTTACTGATTCATTTATTAAGAATGCTTTCCACAAACACTTACCAGTGGAACATTTTATGTCCATCTAATGATCTGGGTTATAAAAATGCTTTCATTAGAATTCATCTTAGCTGATCAGAAATATTAAAAAGTAATGCCCTGCTATACAATGCAGGTTGAAGCCTTTGCAAATTCCGCCTTTTCCCACAAGATGCTTACATTCATCAGTGCAGACATGCTGAACAGTCAGGCTAGCATATACGTTTACTAATCCAGCTTGATAAAACCAGAATTATTTAGGTTACTCAAGTCATTAGCTCCACAAAACAGGAACTGCAAACATGTGGGGGGTTTTTCCACCCTGATTAATTTTCTTAGTACTTAATCTCTGAAGTTTAAGAGATCCTACTTGTTTCCTTTTCAGTGATTAAAAAGAACTTCATTTAACATTTCCATACTATAAATTCAGCGTTTTTCATGAAATACGATGCTTTCAATTACTTATGCATTGTAGCTCCCTTTTATAATGCAAACACTGTCAATAAGACTTTAGAGCTCTCTTACATCAGCAGCTCCTGACAGTAATGTAAACCTGTGAGTGTGCTGGAACTGCTCCATGTGAGTAGTAAAACTCCCACTCAGAATTACAAAATTTCAAATGCCTGGGGAGGGAAAAAAAAAAAAAAAAAAGCAGAGGGAAGACCCATCACCACTCAATAAGCACTGATGAAGAAATAAGCAAGCATTCGTAAACCACAAAAAGAACAAAAATGTGAAAAGCTAAGAAATAAAAAATGGATGAGAATAGATAAGTAACTTCAGAATGGGATCATTTTCTAAAAGATGATGTGTTACCACACAGAAGTTCATTGTACTAATTTTAGTTCATTCTCTCAGAATATGAAGTTTCTATGATTTTCCTCTAAGCCTCTTAGTAAGATGATTTTAAATCTAGGGTAAGTCTTGTCATGAAGGCAAAGTCTTGCTATGAAATAAGGAGCCCTGGATCTTCGGCAACATGGAGGCTGAATACAAGTTTCTTATATTCTTCAGAATTTCAATACAGATTATAATATAACCCATCCATTTTGCTAAGATAATAAAAGAAAAATGCCAAATTCTTGGAGCCAGAGGCACATACAGAACTGTATCATGTCTGGAAATAAGCTCATATCAAATATATATGCTGTTTTATTATCAGAAAGAGCAATGATTACTCACCATTTTAGGAAACATCACATGCATGGAAATAGAAAAAAATACTATGTTTTCTCATGGTTCTTAGAAGAGAAAATAAGACTGGACACCTCAAACAGACTAATGTAAATCACTTAGGCCAAATAGCCAGCCTCTGCCCTTGTAAAGCCATCCAAGCGTGTAAGGAATGAATTCTACATTAGGTCTTTCTATCTGCAATATCGAGGAAGGTGAGGAAAGATGGGATCTCTTTATATCCTTTTTCCTTCAAATCTTCCCAGTATTTAGGCTTTTAGTAAACTCTTTCATGTATCCCTGTTTTGTTTTGTGGTTTTTTTGTTTGCATCTATTTTCTGGAGAGATACTTGATCCTTTCCTCCAGAGATTCCAAAACACAGGATAAGAAAAATCTGACCACTTGGTACAGGTTGTCATGTTCAGCAGTAACCTCAGTTATTCATGAGGTAGGGCCACATCAAAAATAGATACAAGGAAGGTTCAGGTTGCTTTAAGAGAGCAGAGTTTCACCTTTGCTCACCTGCAACTGGCATTAAATCCTCCATCACCTTCTTTCTGAACCATTAACGTACAAAGTTGCTATAAGGCAATAGGATTAAAACTATTTTCAGACTGTCTGGGTTTTTTCCCCTGAAATGCATTCAGACACTAGGCTGCCAAAGGGGCTATGGGTGACTGCCCTGGTCAGGAGCCAAGTAGCAAACAGAGTCTATTCAAAGTCTCGAAAAATGGAGCAGGTAAAGCTGAAACACAAATATAAAATAGCAATTGAACACAAAAATAACATAGTCATAGGAAAAAAAGTAAAAAAGAAAGAAAAGAATAGTTCCTTAGTATAGTAATGCTGGGATTAAGGTTAGATATTAATAGAGGTTTTGTGCCAGCCCTGAAATGATAGATCCAGTGATAAACAGATCTTTCTGAAAATGCATAGAGGTCAACAGGCAATGGAAGAAATAGGGAGACAAGTGGCAATCATAGACTTTCCACAAGATATGAGATCTCCACAGAGAGACCACACAGCTCATGGTCCTGTTGCCTACCTTTTCAGCCCCTCGGGTAAGAAGATTTAATTAAGAATCACCGTTGTGTTTCACAGACAAAAAATCATTGCAACAGAGGAACTTACAGGCTCTATATTATGTCTGACTTTGCTAACTGCCTTGGGACTAAATATGCGCTTTCTATAGATGCTTTCTTTTCACCTTCCCTCTCCTTTTTTACTTTCTCCAGAAGCAGAAGAGAAGCCAGTCTTACAGCTCTGCTCTGCTCCACAAGTCCCCTTCCCTTAGCAAGGTGGAACCTGAGACTGTACCAACAAACTGATAAAAATTGCACCACACAGAGGTCACCACTGTCATCCAAAAACTCAAACATGGTAACAGCAAATATGGAGGTCACTCAACAGATTTTATGTATTTTTTCATGTTATTTTCTTTTATATATATAGACATGATTACGAAAGAAAGAAAACAGGAGAAAAAATCTTAAAGTAGTACATATAGTAAAATACATACAGGCTGTTAAAATCACCAAAGTTTTTCACCATTGCTGAAGAAATTACTGTTTCTTTTCTTCCCCCTGCCTTAAATGTTTCCGCAGCCATTTCCATCCAACATTTGAAGTTTATACAGAAGCAAACACAAATGAAGTTGATATAACGTGTTTGTTATGAAAAGCAGAATTCTGCAGATACCAACTAGTTCAATTTAGCCATTGAAAAACAGAACACACCGACCTTCAAAACCAAAGATTTTTCTGAAAATTTAACCAAATTCATTCTGTCTATAAGCAAAGCTTTATGCAGGAAGGCACATTAGGTTTTCCAGCTGAGATGCATTAATATTTTAGTCAAGTCTTTCATGGCATTTAGTGTAGCATGTATAATGCAGCATTTGAAAAGTTGCCTGACTCTCTTAGGATCATAATTATTTCTCTAATTTTGAAACCTGCTAGGATCTGGGTAACTGCAGTAATTATAGGCCAATTTTCTTAATTAATGCAGTCTGCAAAATACTCACACAAGCAATAGCAAAAATGATTAGAATTGATTCCTACCAAAATTAATTCATAAAAAAGAGACACTCAAACAATAACATAAGAGTCTTCCTTGACCTCATTGATGAAATTTACAATAAAAGTAATGAAGTGATAGATATAGTATCAGCTAGAGCAAAGGGGCCAAATTCAAAATTTAATAGTGTAATATGTTTTTAGCAGAGTACAATGAGAAAAATGAAATGGAAAAAAACCCCATAATTTCCTGATTAGCTTAAGCTATTACTGATATCACAGATAAATATCAGCACAACAGGATTCTGTTGCTTCTGGTTTATTTTTGGAAAATAAAATGAAGTATTCAAAAATTACTGACTTCAGCAGTTTAGATCATTAGGCTCAAACCCAAACTCCTTTGAAATTAGCAGAAGAAAAACCCCAAACCTTGCAATAATTCCAGAGGATTTTTGATCAGAATTAAAACTAACCTGTCTTAATGGATTTAAGAAAGAACTACTGTGAGTATGATTATCAACATTTGATATGGAGACTTGAAGTATTAGAAATAGCTGCTATCTATTGTTATTAAGACAAATGTCTATTTACCAAAGATATGAAAAGAAATTGAAAATAATGATACAGGAAAATATCTATCAAAGTAAAACATTTTGGGTACTGCTAACCTTCTTTTGGTATAAATGGATTAAAAAAAAAATAACAACTTACCTGATTCTGTATTGAGAGATAATATATTGAATTGGAAAGAAAAAGTTTCCAGGAAAAAACCTGAAGTAGTTCAGAGTGCTTCAGTGTTTTGCCAAACAAGCAACAAAACCACCCAGATAATGATTTGTTTTCTGAATTTTGAAATATCTTTATTTTTTTATTACAAATAAGCTTCCCCCCCCCTCCCCAATAGGTACCTCTCTTTAGACTCTTAAGGAATCAAAAGCAACAGATTATGAACATTTATATAAACTATTACATTGGTAAACAAAAAGACAATAGCTATTGATGCAATCCTAGAACAAACCTAAAAACATGGATATACACACACAGTGATCTGGTATTAGCTAGGACAGATTGGTTCCACTCTGCTGCATTTTAGACAGTTATTCTGGCATGAAGTGAATTTAAAGTGAGTTCAAAATGCAGCATGCAATTATCCAGAAATAGTGACATACAAGCTTGTAATCCTACCTCACCAAGCACAGTCTATCACTACTCTGCTGGAAAAATGTTGAGATTTTTAGGGATGAAAATTTTGTCTTGTATTGTAACTTTGTGTCTTGGACAGTCAGCTTCTGACACATGCAGGCCTCTAGTTGCCTGCCTAGCTCAGGGAAAGCTTCCAAGATGCAGGACTTCTGACAAAGCTGTTCTCAAAGTATCTCTAAATGCAATACTGTCTTGGCAAGAGATCAGCTCATCTCAGCTTGTATTCAGCCAACAATATAGGTTAAAAAAGTCCATGCACTTTCTTACGTGCCAAAACTTGGTCATTTAAGTTAAATGGATACAAGACATGACTCTGTGTGACCTAACACAAGCCTCCAAGACCCAACAGCCGACTTGGGATTAGCCAGATGACCAATATAACATCACATGCACATTCTGAAATCCAACGTATTAAGTCTACTTAGACCCACGCAGATGTACTACTGAACCAACATCAAACTACTTGTGTCTGCCTGTTGTAACCATATATGCATAGCTTCATGGAATTCAAAGCTTCCTGGTACTTCTCCAGAAAGCTATTCTTTTGATAGCTGGTCAGCTATCAAAAACAATGAGCATCTTTCCAGGCAACATAGGATCCAAAAACTTTTAGATCCTGTAAAAAAGCCAGAAGAAAGAAGTTCTTATTACAAATCCTGCAGGAACACACACACACAAAAAAAAAGTCTTGTGACTGAACCAACTAAGGTCTAGTAAATGTTCTAAGAAACTTCTGAAGAGACAGACTAATGGCAATATCAAAATAAATAGTTAAGATGGACAATAAATATAATATAACCCGTAAATAGAACATTAAGAAACCTTTATTTGTAAATGCATGCAATACTTTAATGCAACTCTAAAATCACAAATGACATGTTCTTTAGAGCCTTCCTCTCTTCTGGACAAAATTATATTCCTCAGTTTGTAAGTTTTATCTGAGTAGAAGTTACCTAAATATCTTGCACTTTGCCATTTGAGAGAATTCAAGCACTGTGACTATTCTGTTATCTTAGGTAAGAGACGAGTTTAAAAGAAAAAAAGGTATACAACTATATCCAGCCATAGTATCATGGAGGATTTGCTGTAAGTGATATTTAAGCTATTGCAGCTCAACCTGACTTCTGGTAAGGACAACTGCAGTGTAAGGGGAAGGAGGATTTGACTTTTCATTCGAGTTCAGTACAATTTTCCCTACATACGTTTATCCTTATGGCTAAAACACCCCACAACCAAAATGAAAACCAAAAATAATTAAAAATAAAATAATAAAAAACCCCACCAAATGAACAAAAAACCACCAACAGAAACCAAAGCCCATTGGCTCTCCTGATGAAGACAGAAAGCCCATTTCTATTTTAACAGTCTGACTACCTTTTTCTTTCTTTGTGCCAGCACTGTTTTACCTCATGTGCACTTGTTATCCACCTGGAAATCTTTCTGTGCAAATTCTGAGAAACTGATAAGTTTGCCTTGGATTTCCAGATGTGCAAGTGACCCATGTGGTACTTATTACATAGCTAATAGCATCAGACTTTTCACCAGTGGCTTCCATTCATCCAGAAACCTCTACACACGCTATAGCTGTAGGACATCAAAGGCGTGTCTCACATTTTCTGAAAAAGCTTAATGTAATGGCCATAATCTATTCTCTACAATCAGTGCAGAAACAGGGTGGGTCTGATGCTTCAAAAAAGGACCAGACTCCTTCACACGTGATAAAAAGCACGTTATGGTCACTAGGAGATCAATATATGTCAACCCTACTCAGGCATCAATAGATTTGCGAGGCCCAAGATTAGATATAGCTTTATTCCTGTAATTGTCTATTCATAATAATTCCTTGTGAGTGATAACATACAGATTGCTTCAGCACGAATTGTGGGAACTGTATAATACATTTGAGTTTGGCTAATAATACAGGAACTTGCACTACCTTTCCATCATGATCTGTAATTGTATATTATTAAACAAGATTTGTGGAAATTTTTTTAGAGTTCTGTCTGTCAAGGGAAAAGGAATAGGTTTACTTGTATTTCGCACTGTAATTTAATCTTGCAGGGAAGGCATTCAGCAGCAAAGAAAGGTATTTGTCCTTTCAACTTAAGTATTCAGCAATTTGTCTTGAGGAAAACATAGGAGCTATCTCCCAGTTCTTTACCAAAGTTTGGAAACATGCAAGTTTCAAATTAAAAATGTTCTCTGCAATTAGCATTCATCTTTTCATAACAGCCAGATGATTTAATCAAGATCAAGGCCATGAGGTGTTATTATACAAACTAAAAATACAGAGTCGAGGAAGTAAAGGGAAATCAGTCACAGGTCCTGTGCTATTTGCTCCCAGTAATTCCCTGCAGGCTGCCAGCTCTGAGCTGCAGGAACAACCACCGCGATGCTGCTGTGTTCACTAACTCCAGTGGACTATGCAAACAGGGGAGTGAGGATATTTCAACAATTTGTTGGAAGTGTATTAATAAATAAAAAAATCGTATGCAGTAAGATACTGTCTTTGAGATTTCCCAGGCTTATCAAATCATCTTGACAGCACGTCATGCCCTGCTACACTGGCATATTAGGTAAGGCTGAATGCCAAAATAAGAATGCATGACAGGCCAATTATCCTGGTCCAAGTGTCGTCTTAACTTTCAGTATTTCTCCAGTGTTACAAAATGTTATACTAAATATACATAAATATATAACCAAAATTCCACTTTCACTAGTGTGCAGCCACAGAGGATCTTATGGTTCACACAGGTTGGAATTTATTTTCAAGAGTACCAACTTTGTATCTAAAACCAAAGCCTGTCTATGCATTTCAGGTTTTGAATGTACATGAAAGATGGGCTGATTAAATTAATTTAAATCATTATTTTTTTGTCTTAATAGGATTCTTATAAAATAATTAACAGATCAAGCTCACCCTAGTCTCAGCACAGAAAATTCATCACGTGTCCCAAAAAGGGGTGGGGTGATAAGTGACGATCTACCAGTAAAGACTGACAATTTTAGCTGTCTAGAGAGTGTTTTTATGATATTTTAAAAGCATTTCCAACATTAATTCCTTCCCCAGCCCGTTCTCAGTCTTGAAAAAATAAGTAGTCTCTATTTAGCAACATTTTGCCCTCACTTTCTGAGTCACAGATGACAAGTCTGGCCAGCAGCAAGATTGTTTCCTTTTCTAACTCCAGCTGATGGTTCAGGAACCATTCAGAAAAGTGGAAGGTTGTTCCTATCAAATAATTTCCCATTATAGCTACCTACATCAGAATCCATGCCAGTACCAGATAATCTGAAAATCAGACATATGACTAATCATCCCCATTGCCATAGTGAAGGGTTTCCATTTCTGCCTTTATAACCATGGATTTCCCACAAATCCACTTTTCTTTTTGAAACTTAATCAATTACACAGAAATACCAGAAAACATGATTTTTTTTACTTCTGAAATATAAAGTATTAATACAAGAATATCAAGAACAAATATCCCCAAAATATATGTACAAGCAAAGTTACTGAACCCTGAAAGTTTTTTATTAATATTCAAATAATGTGCAAGCTTTATGAATGCATAAAGATTAAAATGTCAGTGATATATATATATATGAGAATAAAATTTCGGCTTATAAGTAGAATCAGGTTTTCAACTAAGAAACCTTGAAGATGAATCACTAGCAACAGCAAGCTATAAAAAAAGAGAGAATGAGCAAAAAAAAATCACCCTTAAGATTAATGACACAAGAATCACCATATAACTTCTGCTGTTTTAGTGTTTATAATTAACAAAATGTTAATGTTCTCCTTACACTTGCAAATATGTATTTTTTAGTATTAGAATTAATACAAGTAACATTAACAAAAATCACTATGATGAAATTTCTTAGAGGTATTTAATTCTTTGAAACTTCACTTACCATGTTCATAAAATCATAGAACCATTAAGGTTGGAAAAGACCTCCAAGATTGCTTAGTGCAACCATCTGCCTACTACCCATATTCCTTACTACACCATGTCCCTAAGTACTTCATCCAACCTTTCCTTAAACACCCTGAGAGATGGTGACTCCATCACCTTCCCAGGAAACTCATTCCAATGCCTGACCACTCTTTCTGAGAAGAAAATTCTCCTAATTTCTAACCTGAACTTCCCCTGGTGCAACTTACAGCCATTGCCTCTCATCCTATTGCTACTTATCTGCAAGAAGAGGATGATTTCCCAGCTCACCACAACTACCTTTCAGGTAGTTGCAGAGAGCAATAACGTCTCCCTTGAGCCTCCTCTTCTCCAGACTAAACAGTCCCAGTTCCCTCAGCTGCTCCTAAGACTTGTGTTCTAGACCCTTCACCAGCTTTGTTGCCCTTCTCTGGACACACTCCAGGGCCTCTCTTGTAGTGAGGAGCCCAAAACTGAACACAGTATTCTAGGTGCAGCCTCACCAGAGCTGACTACAGGGGGATGATCACCTCCCTGGTCCTGCTGGCTACACTATTCCTGAATACAAGCCAGTATGCTATTGGCCTTCTTGGCCACCTGGGCACCCTGCTGGCTCATGTTCAGGCAAGTGTCAACCAACACCCCCAGAACCTTTTCCTCTGTACAGCTTTCCAGCCACCCTGCCCCAAGCCTATAGCATTGCCTGGAGTTGTTATGACCAAAGTGCAGGACCCGGCACTTAGCCATGTTGAAATTTATCCCACTGGCCTCTGCCCATCGATCCAACCTGTCCGGGTCCCTCTTTCTACCCTCCAGCAGATCGACACTTCCTCCCAACTTGGTGTCCTCTGCAAACTTACTAAGGTGCACTCAATTCTTTCATCCAAAACATCAATAAAGATATTAAAGAAGATGGGCCGCAATACCAACCCCTGGTGAACACCACTTGTGACAGGTCACCAGTTGAATTTATACTCTGTTCACCACCACTCTGTTGGCTCAGCCATCCAGCCAGTTTTTAGCCCAGCAGAGTGTACCTGTCCAAGCCATGGGCTGCCAGCTTCTCCAGAATACTGTGTGAGACTGTGCCAAAGGCTTTGATGAAGTCTAGGTAGACTACATCACCTGGCAGATCACCTGGTCATAGAAGGAGATGAGGTTGGTCAGTCAGGACTTGTCTTGATTAATTGTTTGAAATAATTATTTCTGTTTCCATATTGACAGATATTCTTAGATTATACAATACTAGCAATTTTCTCCACAAGGCTGGCATCTTCAATACTTCTGGAGTAGTCAGTATCTTGGTAAAGACATGCATTTGTTCCAGAATTCAGAAAGATTTTTCAGTGTAACTGAAAACTTGCACATGAAATTTTATTTATTTTAGATGAAAAATTGCCGGGAATTTGTTTAACAAAAATACAAACGTACACAAACTAATGTTTGCTCTATGAAGCTTATAGGAAAAAATACTAAGGTGGTAGAACTTAAACAATCACAAGGGTTACTGAGTTAAATCAGCAACACCAGGTAGCGTTGATAAGCTTGCAGCATAGATTCTCTTATGTGCAGACTGTGTAACATTGACCAGAAAGACTTTCCTTCAAATTTTAAAGAATTTTTTTCTTGCTATCTAGAAATGAACAAAACAGAAAAGCTGAACTACAAATTCCTGTTTCAGAAATCATAGTGCCACTGTCACTATTCTCTCCTTCAAAATTCTGTAATCATGTATGTTTTCAAACTCTAATTATTATTTACTACAGTCAACAGGAAGGAGAATAAACAGGATTAGTCATTGATATCCTATTTGCCACCCAGAGAAGTTTGGAGGTTGAGTTTACAAAACTACTTATGGAATCAGTCTTCCCAAGGAATTTTTTCCTCTCAATGAAATAACACCTACATAACTAATGATTCAGTATAGTAATCAACTATTTGCTTCAGGTTAAACTCATCTGTAAAGCGTATTAATTTCAGTGACATTTATTGCTCAGCACATGTTGAAGGTACATCACTGAACTGGACTTCCAGGTTAGCCCTCTAGCAGGCATCGTGTGCATCTCATGACAGCCACTCAGTCTTTCCTGACAATACCTGTCAGTTCCGTGCTCTGAAAATCAGACATAACAGTTTTGTCCAGTGTGTACCTCCACTTTAATGTTAACAACAGGCAAAATTTCAAGATCAATTACATCTGTCCTTCTAACAGAAATATATATGTATTAAGATACTTGATGAGTTTACAACGTTCTAGCAGCTTTTAAATGTTAAACATGAAATATTGCCTGAGGTAGTTTCTCTAGCATATTTTTGGAACAGTTGCAATTGTCTTCAATATTTGAAAACAAGAATGATTGCAAAGTTGTCACTTCTTCAGAACAGCCTGCCATGGGAAAACTGCCGGTGTTATTCACTGCAATGAAAGATGACCTAGCATTTAAAATTATGATTAAAACCTTGACACTATTAATTAATAACATTAACATCTGTAGTTCTACTACCTAGGTTATATTTGTAGCATATTGTTCATAACGTGCCAGCAAACATATTAATACCTAAAAGCATCTAGCCAAGGTCTGCATTTCTTTATCAACTTGACAATAGAAAACTAAGATCAGTTGTTTCTTTCCATATTATTAGAGCAGGAGCCAGTATCAGCATGAGCATAGTTACACTTGGAAACCCAGAGAACAGTTTTTCACCCATGATTTTTCATCTGTAAGACAAATATCTAAGTCATTTGCTTTATGGCAAGCTGGGGCCTTGTAAATTCTCTCCATCTAGATCCAGGCAGAGCTCAGACATCAAACTGAGGATCAGCCACGTAGGAGCGAGGTGTCTTACTCTCCGTAGCACAGAAATCACTTATTTCTGCTGCAGTTAAAAACACACTCAGGATTAGATACATTCACTGCTACCACCAGAGACTTTAGCAGAACCTGATGCTCAAAAAGAAAATAGCTTGAATACCTCCAAGCTAAAACCCATAATACAAATACCTGTCAGCTCCTGCCTTCTGGCTCTGAACTGGAACCAAGACTCCTTCTCCACACTGAACACTCTAAGAGCTGAGCTGGAAGTCTCCCTCATGCCTTGAAGGAAGTCTTTCTGCCCAGACTCACACTATCAGCAGACAGTGGGATGCATACTAATTGCTTAGCTTCTTGCTTTCCAAGTAATCTTGGAAAATAACAATTGGGTGTTTGAGTCCGTTCAGCAGAAGAGGTGACTGAAACATTTCTTATTTTTCTGGAAAGCACTCTGAACAGAAGACTTTTCATTGAAAGAAGTATACAGGCCACATATTCTCTGTTACCTCAGTGTTAAAAGAAGGTAATGAAATATAATAATTTCTTTGAAATAATAGCATTGTCAGCCACTGTCACAGGAATATTCAGGACAGTAAACAGTGAAGTACCCAACACCCCCCAGAGTTACTTTAAATGCATGCTTTTCCTCCATGTGTCCTATTACACACCTCTAAATATGATTATTTCAATTTTTTCAGTGTTTTGATATTTGCGCTTCTTGTTCTCATGTTTTGTGTAGAAATACTGCAATGGCATCTGACATTGACAGTGATCAACCCAAGGTTTCACAAGCTTATTTAGTTTGAAGATGATGTTAGCTTGTCTCCTCTTTCAAATACCAGGTGCCAGGTGGTTCTCTGCCCATTGTACTCAGATGGTCAAGTGATAAGTATTTTTGCTTTGGGTCCCTTCAGAAGAGATGTCATAGCACCATATAATCATATTTCTGCTAAAGAATTCTAGAAAATTCTAGAGAATGAGAGGTTCTTACAATCTATCAGAGCTATCAGATCTTGTCCAAATCCAGACCCAAAAGGACCCAGAAGAGACCTGATATATTATTTTTGTGTTTTATTTTCAAGGGTCTAAGGAACAGTCAAAATTTTATCCAACTAACACATGTGACAGCAGAGCAGCTATGCAGAGTAGCATTTATGGTTTTTTATCCTACATTATATTTAAAGAAAAAGAAGAGTCATTCAGGAAGGATTAGTGGCAATTCTCAAGGAAGAAATCCACAGAAGGCAGGAGCAGCATATTGACACACTAAGGAAAATATTTGCCTAGACATGAACAGAAGTTCTCCCTGTTGCTACAAATTTTGGTGTCAATTAATAGAACTATTCAGAGAACAGAATTAATAACCCATATTATAAGCTAGGAGAGGAAAAAAGTAAACAACATTAAAAGTACACAATTTACTAATCAAAAGGCCACTGAAAATAACCATCCTAAATCCAGAAAAGTATATATTCTGCAGACAATCAAAAATGTTTATCGGGACAGGAGGACTTTCAAAACACTAGAAAAAAGCTTTTTACCATTTATATGATGTGTAGCTGCACGCCATTTGTACATTTAATTAAAATGCTGGTTTTCACTGTATTTTCCTTGTGTATCAAAACAAAATTGCCATTATATTAAAGCAAAATTCAGGAGAAAAGAGAGTACTTTTTTCTTCCTGTTCTGTTATCTCTCGTGAGGTATTTTATGTAACTCTACAAAGGTGAGAAGAAAGAGCATTTAGCAGTATTTCTGGAGGTTTAGGGGTTTTCCCCATCAAAGTGGCCTAGAGATGCTGAAGATGTAAAATACAATGTAAATAGTCTCGCTTACAGTCTATAGATAAGTTATATGAGCTAGTGTAAAGACATTTTCATATCTACTAATCAGATGTCCCTCCATAGTTGCAAGACATAGGTACCTGACACCTTCGCCAGCTAATAAAGAACCTTAGAACTATTTCATAACTCTTACAGCATAAAGATCTAGCAATATCTGGGGGTCCCAGTACCAAACAATCTACTGCTGTTGAACTCATGTCTAATATATCTTAAAATAAAACAAACCAAAGAAAAATACCAGGCTATTACAGATTTTTCCCTAAAGAACACAAAAAATACCTTTAGCACCATGAGAGAAGTCATCCTGAAAATATATTTTTACTTAATATGACTTATTATAACTGTGAATCATGGCAAGACACATAAGTACATTTTGCCTTTTGTCAAATTTTTTGTTAGCACAGATTTTGTCATTATAAGTTTGGCAACAGAGAAAATTTTTTTTCCAAAGACTACAGCTGAAAGTGTCCAAAATTATACAGTATGGGCATTAGCAGCCTGTTTCAGGTGGTGAAACATGCTGTCATATGTCATAACATAGTAAATAGAATCACGGAATCACAGAATCCCTAGGTTGGAAAAGACCTTTAAGATCATTGAGTCCAACCAGACCTGTCCTATGCTAAACCATATCCCTAAGTACCTCATCTACCCGTCTTTTAAACACATCCAGGGATGGTGACTCAACCACCTCCCTGGGCAGCCTGTTCCACATCTCAACAACTGTTTCAGTGAATAATTTTTTCCTAACATCTAATAGTGCAAAACCAATCCCTTTTCACTATCATTTAGGGCATTACTAATGTGCTGTGCAAGAAAATAGCCTGAGGCATTTACACACTTGCACATCATTTAGGAAAGTTCATCAGTGGATGCAGTTGTAATTTTCCCTCATTCTGCAGTGTTGATACCTAGCCACACAGTTACCACAATTTATAAGCCTGGAAGTTAACTTAAAAGCTAGCTCAGGTAGCAGAACTGTCAAGGGTTTATTTCACCCTTTTAAAGTCTCTGAAATTATGGAAAATAACATGGAGAAGTAAAAATCTCTCATGGCTTTAGCTGCTGTCCTACGCTACTATTGGTGACACACATATAAACAGAAATAAAGTTAGAGCAAATTTATCTTCAGAGACCTGCAACATGTATCAGTCAATGTCCCGCTGATGCATAAAATCTGAGGTTGCCTCTTAGTTTCATAAAACTGTCACTACAGTATAAACTCTGTGTTATACATTACTTCTTGATATTTGAACACAAAAGTTATATGGCCCCATGTTACTACCAGTACAGCAGACAGCTTGAAATCAGGCATGTGGGGCAAATTTTCTCCAGGCAAAGATTTTTAGATTTTAAGTTTTAGATTTTAAGCCTGCACACAGATTTTACTATTATTTGAGCATTTTCTACAACAGAAAATTATGTACATGTTTCTCCACCTTTCTATTTCTCTGGATTACTTAATACATGGGTATTACTTGTTATTACTTATATCACCAAAGCATTCATGAGCCCTCACAATCATTTATCCTGTATTTTTTCCCATGCTTCAAATTATAATTCAGAATGATAGGCAATGTGCTTGCAGATGCAAGACTGACTTTCCTGCCCAAGATCTATGAAGGTGTTAAAACAATCTAGTGAAGAGTATGGATCTGAGTCTTTATGTCTACAGCAATGAAATCAAAGCAACTGGAGGATGTGTGTAGTAGAGTACAAAGGGACGTATCCTTTATCATCTCTAGAAAAATGGGTCAGCCAAATCCTCTCATCCAGGGGTTTATCGGTTTCTCCACAGTATCTACACAAGAGAGAAAGACATATACTCCCTAGCAATTAAACAAGATATGCCAGTTCAGCCTGAATTAGAGGAGGCACATTTTTCAGTTTAGAAAAGGAATTTTCCTTTTCTTAAGCAGTGAACCTTCTCCTCTGACTTTCTACCCACAAAAAACAATACTAAGTTACTAGATCCATATAGATTTCCAGAGGATGTGTTACTGCAAGCGCTTTAAGACATCTTTTCAAGGAAACATCAGAAGTATTTGTGATCCTTATAACATTTTTCATTTTTTCATGTAACCTGGGACAAGAAATCCCTGTTTAGTCTTTTAATGTTTTATTGTTCAGGATTACATGTATTATGTGAACAAGACAACACCTTCTCAGTACTAAAAACCTTTGTCTTAGTGCTGACTTTCAGCATGCTCAACAGGATCCCAAACTCCACAATATTGTGATCACTTCACCCAAGGCCATCACTAACCAAGACATTACAAAGCAGGTTTTCTTGGTTTGAGATGCAAGTCCAGAAGTACCTCACTCCTGGTTAGTGCATCTAACATTTGTATGAAGAAACAGTCCTCTACACATTCCAGGAACTTGATGGATGACATGTGAGCTGCTGTATTGTTCTTCCAACAGTTGACTGGGTAGTAGAAATCACCCATAAGAACCAGGTTCTGTTGACCCAAATTTTCCTTAAGTGGTGAATGTTGTTTCTTTGGCCTTATCATCTTGATTTGAGTATTAAACACTTTCTGTGAGATCCCCCTTGGAGATGACCCCTCTGATTTTAACCCAGAGCATTTGATAGAGCTGCCACAATCACGGTAGTCGACTTCTATACCTTCATGTTTCTCCTTAACATGGAATGTGATGACTCCTCTTCTTCCCTGTCTGTCTTTACAAGATAGCCTATATCCATCCATCCACACTCCACACTGGCAAAAAAAAAAAAAAATTAATCTTTTTTTCTATTTTTCTAAAGTTAATTTTACATGCAAAAATAATATTTCATTATTATTGTTGCGAAACACTTTTTGTAGGAGGACAGTTTATTCAGTATAATTTTGTGTTCTATCACTGACTGGGGAAACAATTGAAACTAATATGCAAATATAAAGAAGAAAAATAGAATTTTTTCCTTTCATTTAAGATTTGGTATTGAAGGAATGTGTAAGTCAGCAGCAACAGTAAATCTTTGGGTTATGAGAAAGGGTATTGAAGCGTTAACCTTGAGGTTTGAGAGCAAAATGAAGAATATTAAAAGTTCCAAAGGTAGGGAAGATATAATGTACATTCAAATGTGTCTCACATATCATAAAATTCAATTTCTACATTTAGTATAAATTACATAAACTTCCAAATAAAAATCCCTCTATATTATATTAATTAACCAGACATTTTACCACAGTTTGAGAAAGNTTCTCTCAAATACAGGTGAGAAGGAGGGGGGGGGGGGGGGGGGGGAAGTGTGACTGGGAAAAATATATATGAGAAATATTTTAGTTTGCTTATAAACATCAGGGTTCTTTGAAAAATTTAAAAATAGTTCAGGCCTCAACTACTGGTGTGAAAGCAATTCTGGCAATTTACCCAAAGGGTAACCAGTACCCATTGAAGACATAATAATCCTCATCCTAAAGACAGGCCTCCTACAGACAGTAATTGTCAGCCCACATCTGTGCTTGAATCAAAACTTCAGGCCAGAGCAGTCAGCATCTGAAATATGGCAGGGAAGAAATCTTCAGTCTGCCATAACTTTTAGAGCCAATTTTAAACTCGACTTGACCTATCTCATCAACTCTGCAGGCATCAGGTGTTTGGCCAGGTGATTCCCTCACCGCATATGCCATTTTAGCGTGCAGTGCCGTTATATGGTTAGAGCAATTCAGACTCACTGGGGTCCTTCGCAGCTAACGGGGAGGGGTGGAAGTCAGGAAATACACCGTGATTTAACATTTACCCATAACACGTAAAAGCCCATATGCTGTCAAAAGTAACTTCAGTGTGATCAATAGTGATTCATTAACTCTTATTAATCAATGTTAATGTTAGTTCTGAAATAAAATTCTCAGAACTCTTTGACAGGGACAGATCCTCTTGTCTCAATTTACCTTTCAACGGAGGCAGCATTCTACATCCCAGACCTTTCTTCACTAAGAATAGGAATTCATCACAGCACTGACAAGTGAATCTGGAAATGGCAGGAGCAAAACTGTGGTTTTCTATAGATTTATGTCTCATGGTGAGTTCTCTAACATATAAAATGATGTGAGCTCTGAACTTTTTCATAGCTGAAACACTCACAGTATCTCTCTCACATCTGACATTCAGCAAGAGGTAAAACACTGAAATCTGTCTTCTCTGTTTTCACGGGGCTTGGAGAAACACCCTCCCTTAGGAAAATCTGTGAGTTTTCAGAAACTAGTTATCATGGTTTAGACAGTCAAAAAACAAAATCCAAAAAGCTTCATGCTGAAAGACACAGACATGGGTCTTTAAGAACTTGCTCTTTCATAAAATTCAGCACACACCATCTGAAGAAAAAGAAACAAATGCATACATAGAAATCAGTTAAGGCTTTGGGGTTTTTTTACAAGATATGCAAATAAGAGATCACACTGGATTAGAGAAATAAAAATCACACTGGATTAAAAGTGCAGCCAAATTAAAAGCTTACAATGAAGGGGAAAAAGGATAACAATGTTAATTGAATGCAAATCAGGAACAACAAATTGATGAAGATTGGTAAGGTAAGCGTGAGGGGACACAAGAGGAAAATAGCATAAACCACATAATATGAAAAGGGCATTTTGAATGTACTTTTTTTTTTTAATAATTAATCCTGATAAATGTATTAATATATTCCACATGGAAAGAGTGGATAAACCCAAGAAGAGCTAATCATTTCTATTGTATGCTAGAAAAGGAACGGTGAAGGAGAAAGCTGTCATGAATTATAAGAACTTTTTTTAAAAACAAGGTATTTCATCCCCATAGCCCAAACCATGATCAACTATCCTACTACATTCTAGACACTTATTTCTAAACCTCAGAACTAAAATTAATCTTCTAGCACACAGAAGACTGTTCCTTTGTAGCACCCTTACTCGTCCTCGCGTGCTCCTAGTCTGTTAAATGTCTCATTTAAAATAATTTAAACTGTGTACTACTTGCTTTCTCATATAAGGATGCAGAGACCACTTTGCCATTAATTAAGCTCAGTTTCTAGTTATTTGGCTTGCTTAAACAATTTCAGGGGAGTAAAATTAACATTGTACTTTAAACTCGTATAATATGTAGACTGGAACCACCATTGCAGCTTTCCTTCTTGTGCCATCTGGAGGTCATCTTTCTCAATATTTTCATAAGAAATATTTCTCTATTTTACATTATCTGTAATACTTTCACAGCTATAGCTCTCTGAAACAGCTAATCTTATTATGGGTATTTCCAATCACAATATCCTTAGAATGTGATCTGCAGTGACCCCAAAACCATGGAGTCTAAGGAAAGCGAGCACATCTGACAGCAGAATTATAATCCTGGACTTCAGAAAGCATGCTTTAGCCTCTACAGGGACCTGCTTGACAGTATCCCATGAGAAACTTCCTCAAAGGGCAAAGGGGTGCAGAACAGCTGGCTGATTTTCAAGGACTGTCTCTTCAGAGTACAGAAATGGTTCGTTCCAGGCGGCCATCATTGGTGAACATGGAGATTCTGTCTGAGTTCAGATGGAGAAAAGACTGAGGGAAATAAGGTGGAAGCACAAGTACAGAGACATTGCCTAAACATGTAGGAACAGAGCCAGGAAAGCCAAGGTCATCTGGAACTGAAATTGCCAAGAAAAAGTGAGGAAAGCAAAATGAAAGGTATGTGCATCAGTAGCAAAAGGAAAGGTAAGGAACATGTAGTAGAAAAAAAAGCATCACTTAACACATTTAGACATTCACAAGTTCCAGGTACCAGACAGGTACAGCATCGAAGGGTGCCGAAGGAGACAGTTGATGTCACTGCAAGTCCACCCTCTCCTATCTTTGAAAAGTGAAAGCAATTGGGTAGGTTCTTGTTGACTGAAAAGACACAAAGGTCCCACCTGTCTTCAAGAAGCACAAGAAAGAGCCTTACCTCAGTCTCTGGGAAGGTTGTGAAGCAAATCCTCTTCTGAAACTTTTTTTAACATGTGAAAGACAAGGTGATTGAGAGAGCCAGCATGGGTTTATCGTGGAGAAGTCATGCCTGATCAACTTCATCATCCTCTGTGGTAAAGTGATTGGTGCTGTGAGCAAGTGGAGAGCACTGGGTGTTTCATAACTTGACTTTAGCAAGGTCTTTGAAAGTCTTGCATATTCTTCTTAGCACCACATCCATGAGCTACAAACTGGATAAACAATACTGAAAATTTGCTGGACTATATAGAAAGCAGCTCTACAGAAAAGCATCTGGAGGTCATAGCAGAAGACAAGCGAAACACAAAGCAGCAGTGTGTCTTTGCAGCAAAGAAGCCCAAAAATTATACTAGGTTGTATTGGCAAGGGTGTAGCCAGCCAGTCCAGGCAAGCACATCTGGAGTACAGTGTCCAGTTTGGATACAAGTATAATGTTGGCACACTGAAAAAGGTGCAGTGGAGTGCCACCATATCAGGATGACTGGGGGCTTGAGAACATGATCTATGAAGAAATGTCGAGACAGTTCTGCCTTTTCATCCTGAAGAAAAAGAGGCTCAGGCAATGAGAGGGCTTCCCATCCATCTACAACTACATAATTGGAGGATGCCGCAAAGGCAGAGCTAAACTCTTCTTGGGGGTGCACAGCAATAGGAGGAGAAGCAGTAGACACAACCCTGAGCAACCTGAGCTACACAGACTTATTTAAATCAAAAGTTTGCACTAGACAGCCTCTGCACAACCCTTCCATACTACATTATGATTCCATGATTATTACATATACAGAGCAGAGCCAATAAACCTCTATTTCTAAAACTAAACTTTGATCTATATTTCTTCTTAGTCCTTTAACAGTCTACATTCCAGATAGTGATGTCCTCTACATTGTCTTATTGTTAACTACTGAAATCACTAAATATTTACACCAGTGTTGTGGCTGGGATCATAACTTCACTGGAAGTGTAATCCACCTTGCTGCATCCTGTCATACAAGAGGACAAATTCTTACCAGCACTATTTTGCAAATTTAAGTGTGATTTGAGTAGCTTAGTATTGATCTAGCTCCTTCTCTGCTACTCTCTGAGATCAGTACTCTAATTTCTGCAACAGATTAATTAGTGTGCTGGAGCTAAAATTTTTGATGCTGTATATTAAATTATATTTCTCTTTAAGAGGCTTTAGGAGATCCTAAACATGAAGATTTTCTGATCTGGAGGAGACAGCCCCCTCTTTCAAACTGTTCATAATTTCAGCTCAAAGTGCCTAAAGAGCACTAAGAGACAGGAAAAATAAGCTAGGAGGGAATGATGAAGCTTATAATAAAAGTAGAAGATGCTTCCAGCTGATTTCATTATGTTTGGCTTATTTGGAGTATTCCTAGGAAGACTGGAAATAGGTAGGAACATTATCATCATAAATACTACTCTCAATTTCCCCATTGTTTTCTGTATATTTAAGTTAGTGAGAGCTTTTATCACCCGTATTCTCTTCCATAATCAATGTAATAAGTTTCCAAAGGTGATAGTTGCATAATTGCACATGCAGAACAACAAAGATAAATTACTGCATATCTAGCAGAAATGTATTCTTCATTCACACCATTGCTCTAAACTGTTTGGCAGAACCAAATAGGAATGTAGTAGCCCAGATGTTGTTTCAATGACAGGATCATCTAAATTCAGTGTAAATTTAATAGGCAACAGTTACAGGAGTTATTGTGCACTTATGCTTGTATAGCTAGCAGCTGTACAAGATGACATTTAGAAAGGAATGGCAGGCTTTAAAGAACAAAAAAGACTAGGAAAAAAGATGGTATGTAGGTTCTAGGTAGTGTAAAGTGTTCAAAAACCCTAAGTAACTTAAGGGAACATCTGAAAGAAACTAACATTATAAAAGGACTTTTATAATGTTGCTCTTTCTGAAGTTTACAGGTTTGCAAAGAAATTTAGTCAAACACCTGATGGGAGTTAAGCACGTAATCCTTTTTGGATGTTAATTCATTACAAAGTCAGCTCAGAGGATTAGATTGCTCAAGGTTACTTAGTGTAGGCCATCAAAATGAAAAGCCATATCTGGGAGCAACCATTTCCTCACAGATAGAGCACTTTGTTGTGGCAGAGTCTTCTAGAAATATATCCAATGATTCTTTTTGCATGAATTATTCCAGTTCCTTCCCAATAAACTGTGAAATAACTTGTCAGTATTTCTGGACACTTTGGAAGGTGATGGAAGAAGATGAGAACTGAAGTAATTTAGCTTGCTTTATCACTAGCAAGACTGAGTTATCCACACGTGTAAAACATTCAGCCAAGTGTTAGTCTTCCTACACGTCTCTGCTGGAATTTCTGTGTGTAAAAAGCATTTTATTTACTTGCCTTTCCATCAGACTAGTATGTGTTTCAGTCTATGGCATTACATGTGCAAAAAAGTTAATATGCCAATGTACTATTGGCTAAACAGTTCACCCCTTCACTTCAGATCAGTGACATTATTGCATAAATTATTAAAAAGAAAACCTTATCCATTCAGATGAGGACAGTCAAATATATGCTTGCAAGTGTACATATAGATACACATATACGTGTGTATAGTGGATGAAATATTTTACAGGAATGGAACTATTTTTAGCCAACTATTTTTGTAAATACTGTAAGCATAAGGACATTTTGTGATTAAATAAAGACATACCTGTCAGGTACACTATTGCCCTAAGCCAGCTCCTAGCCAGAGACCTCAAGCTGTATCTAACATAGTACTCTCTCCAAGCTAATGAGCTCACCGAGTGCTCTTAGTTAGGCAGGTTACCTTGCAGCATGGTCAGAATGCGCTTGTTTTATTTCCTGGAGATAATTTTGTAGGCACTCTTTACAAGTGAAGATGCTATGCTTAAAACCAGTGGCACCCACTGACTGGTAATTGAACCCAATCACCCCAAAATAAAAAAAAACAAACCACATGTTAATGTGGTGTAAGCAGCCACGCTTTACTGAAACTGAGGAACTGGGACAGTGACAGAGATCCTTCATTAAAAAGCTCATCAGATGAAAGCAACAAAAGATGGAAGCAAAAAAATGATGGAGTTATCATAGGTTTTGAGAAAAATTTTAGGAAAAAAAATTTTGTTAGGAAAAATACACTTGTAAAAAACCGTAAAACTGCTAAGGGTCATTGCATTTTCATTCTGTTTATATGTACAGACTTCATGAAATTACAATATTGTGTACCTGTTACATACATAGACCTCACTAGGAGACAGTAGGGTATATTTTTGTTCAAACATTGATATTTGGAGACCAGATTTGAAGACTTCTTCCTCTTTTAATCTCAAAATGTGACTATATTGAGCAGCAAGTAAGTAAAATTATTTGCAAACCAAAAGATACCTAATAGTCTGTACCCTTTTGTATTCAAGGCTTTTCTGTCTCCAATTCTTCCCCTCTTCTATTGTGATCCTTTTAACAAGAGCTGCACTTGAAACAATTTTACAGTTCAAGGTGAATACCAAGTTTCATTTCACATTACTCCATAATCTGTAGGTTATCTTCATCACATTCATGTTGTATGTGATTCTCTACAATCAGCAACTGTCACACATATGCCTCTTTATCCAACACACACATATGTAGATAAGAAATATATATACGATTGGACAGTTCTGACATACAAGATTATGTCCTCTACCTACTAAAATTATCTCTTACTATGCCAGAAATCTTTTTAAAAAAACCCAAACAAAGCAAATCCAGCAAACCCCCCCCACAACCACCATTGTTAGCTTTCAAAACAGGATTAAATTATGCAGATAATTGAACTCCTAAATTCTATCCAGCTAAAAAAACCCACAACTTTAACTTTACACTTGGTTTTAACTTGAAACTTGTTTTTCTATACTGAAAAACTGTTGCATATCATTAAGCTCTTCCTTTTTCTTCCTTGAGGAATGACACCATTTTCTTAATTTTTCTGAAAAAAACTTTTTTCATTGAAATTTAGCATTCCAGTCACTGCAGCTCTTTTAACCTCTAAATGTTAGGATGCATTGTTAGAAAGAAGAAAACCACACAACTCTGAAAATTAAGTTGATTTCTATTAATTTGTCTACATAATTCATAGGGGAAAATGTTCTTTATTAGCTTCTTCACTGAGAAAAGAAATGCCTCATTAATTTTAAACACATCAATCTGAAAATGCTATCCATGTCAGATAGAATAATGACTGACATTACAGAGAGCACAATAAACTGCACAGAAAATACAATCACCCATTATTCACTGTCATGTGAATTTATACTCATGTGTGTAAATACACATTCTTTTTTTATACTATGAAAGCTTTGAAATGTATAAATCTTAAAAGTAACTGTGATGTAGGTGAGGAGAGAGATAAAGGATGTGGTTTAAGAAATTCTTACAGAGACAGATAAAATACTGACATTTGCATATCATTTACATAATTGATGCTATCATGCATTCACTGCTCACCCTTGGTCCAGAGACCTAGAATTCTCTTCTCAAAGAAATCAAGTTGGTCAGGTTTGATTTATTCTTGGTAAATCCATGCTGGCCTGTTCCCACTCACTTCTTTTTTTTCATTTCTGGAGATGACTGCCATGTGACTGCAATGCTACATTATATTACTAGTATCAGTTGGCTAAGTATATCTAGCTGTCCTTTTTGATTTTGGAAATCTGATAATTTCAGAAGTGCATTCTTTCCTGAGACTGCCACAACAGAAGTTTTTGCTTTGGCTTGGTTTTTTTTTCTTGCTATTTGTAGCAAGGAAAAGCCAGGAACAGCCTGACTGTTTTGCTGATTAAAGTTTGAACACCTGATTGACGAGTAGAAGGTGGGGAAACAAATAAACAGTAGTTTATGTCAGCTAGGTAAGCTTTTTTTGAAGTTACTAGCTATCTAAATGGATATTAAAAAATGTCTGTCAACATATCTGTTAAAGCACACCCCCACAACACCTTTTTGCAGTCCCTATGGAGGCTTGCTCATGTCATCCAACATTAGTAGTCACATTGTGTTACTTGATTTATTGCAACTAATTTGCATTGAAGGTAAAAACATCAAAGGAGGGTGAAAAAAACCTGGTCACCTGGGATATGTGGAAAAATAGTAATTCTAAGAGAACATAAAATAAAAACCAAAGTAAAATAAGGTTTGTAGAGTGAAAAAAAATGAAGTACTGTTATGAGATATGCTACTCACCAGCATATACAGTTACTTTGCGGCCTTTCCTCTGTGATAACCAAATAACGATTGCTGTTCATAAAGCATGAATCATTCTTGTCCAGCATCAGTATATACTCATTTATTTATACAAATACTAAATAGATCAGCCAACCATTCATCTGATATGAAGGAAGATACACCTTAACAGACTTGTAAATTGCTATCAACTTTGTTTTAGCTATTACTTTTCTATTTTTCTATTTCTAGCACTGGTTATCTCTTCCCTGTAAATATAACCTTTAATGCCTGACAGCTAAGGTCTGTTCAAAGAAACTTGCGCTCCCACTGCAGATCTCTCATGTTTCTCAAGTAAAACCTGTTGTGATGCTCAATTAATGTACATAAGTTTGAAAGAAAAGTGTATCTCTCCATACAAGCGGGTGACCAGTTACAGAAGCCTAAGAGAACTTTGAATTCAAAGTTTACATCTACCCACCCTATACTTAGCTGGAACTTTCCTCAGTTTATCAGTATTTTCC